>BHFT01028416.1:0-42428 GCA_004320025.1 Laticauda laticaudata
GAGAGAGATACTCACCAAACTCTCTATTCTTATTATTAATTTGGATCCTGTTTCTAGGGCTCTCCTCTAAGAATAATACTGGCCTGCAAAATGCTTGTACTTTGTAATGTTCCTTCTAAGCAAGACTTACAAAGTTTAGTATGAATAAGAAAGGAGATAGTGGACATCGCTTGTCTTGTCCCTTGCTTATGTTAAATTTTCTGTTATATGCCCATTTACTATCACTTTGCCATTTGTTTGGAAATGTTGCTTGGAATCATATTTACGAAGTTTTCACCAAGTCCGTACATTTAATTGTAAACTGCCAATTCATATTATTGTAAACTGTCTTTTTCTGACTGGTAAAAATTTCCTAAAAAATTTGTGGATTATTTTATTTTTGTCTTTGTTCTGGTGTTAGAGCCCCTTTATCTATCAGTTTGTATATTTTCTTCTCTTTCCTTTTTCAACGCTGTACGCTAGCCATTCTACCTGGCTTATTTGCATTTTCAAAAAAGTTTTGTTTTGCCATTTAATTTTTTGCATCTTTCATCTTATACTATTAGGCTTAGAAATTTGTTGTATGAGTTCAAACTTTTTCTTTATGTTTATTTTTTGTGGAAACATTCCTGCAATTCCTGTTTTTCCAAGTTTCTTTAAAGGCTAGTCCACTGACTGACGGATGCAAAACGTATGCAAAAAGAACACAAGCGGATGACAAAATTTCGGGGGTGGCTCCATCCGTTGTTAATCCGCTCCAAAAAAGTGGCCCAAATTTTGCATAAACAGATACGGAAAGAACGGAAAGGAACGGATGGGGTAGTACGTAGGCGGGGATGTTAATGTTGTTTGTAGAAAGCTAGCGGATGGAAGCGGATGACACATCCGAAGGGCTTTCTGGGGAGAAATCGAAGGGACGCCCATAGCGAAGGGGCGGATAACATAGTGGACTGACGTGGATAGCATCACGGACGCCTATAGGAAAGCAAAACGGATACATAGCGGATGCAAGTTTCACTGCGCATGCGGGGAGTTATGGAATTGCAATGCAAGCTCCGCGGATATAAAAAGGATCAGCTCGCAAGCAGTCAAGCATTCAGGGAAAGATGTGCTGCACAGACATCTTCGAATAACACCATGGTTCATCAGGGAAGAAGAAGAAAAGCCTGTGCCTATCCTGCCAGCCCTGGCAAGAAGGACAGACCACCATTCCACCCCTGGCAACTGACTCTGAAGCTGCTGCTGATGATATGCTGTGGCTGCTGGGCTTTCCTGCTGCTGGTGCTGGTCTACTGTACTGCTGCTGGTGGTGACCAGCCCCAAGGCCCTCAAAGCCCTGCTGCTCAAGCCCTGAAGGCCCTGCTGCTGAAGCCCCTGCCAGAGGGAGGAAGAGGCAAGGGAGGAAGAGGGAGAGAGGAAACAGCCCGTTTCCGAGGACATGAAGGATGAGGTGCTGCAATGGCTGAGGAAAACGGTACCCCTCTGGAGAAAGGCACAGACTCTATCACGACACGCAAAGAAGAAGCAGGCAGCTTGGAGAGACAGGCAGAGAGCCTGGCGTACACTGCAGAAGTAACTCCTGGATGGTGGAAAGCATACATGCACCGCTGGTATGGCTAAGCTACAAACCTAAAAAATCCGGGAAAGCCGCTGTCAAGCTCCACTGACCGGAGATGTACATATGGCAAGTGCAGCTCCCTGGAGGGTGAGGTCTGCCACGAGGAGCAGCCCTCGACACCCTCTCCCTCAGCAGGCCACAGACAGCCAGTTCTCTTCAGCCAGCGAGACAGCTTTGCCACTCCCTGTCTTTGGAGTCCCCGAACGGGCAGAGACCCCCCAACAAGCTGCACTCCCCACATGCCAGAGGACGTGGAGGATCCCCTGTCACAAATGGAGCAAGAAGTGGCAGCCACGCAGAGACCAAACCCACCCCAATCCCGACCCAGATCCACAGGATTGCAGGCAGAAGAAGGCTAGACTGGAGGGCCAGAGCCACACTGTCCCTGTTGGAACGATCAGTTGGGAGGTTGGGGGGACACAATCAAAGAAACCAGCACAGAACTTCTCTCTCCAGCTCGGTCCACAAGTGACATAACCATCCTCGGACGCGGAAGCCCTTCATCACCTATGTGAGCCAGACCCTCATGGACCAGCCCGAGGCCATACCAGCATGAAGGAGAAGATCACAGCACTTCTGCACAACCCTCAAGGCCCAGCTGAACCTGCTTTACGACCCAGTCCCAAGTCTGCTCCTCCACCCCAGGTGATATCACGCCCTTTCCCACGGCTTTCAACAGCCCCTCACCTTACCAAGGGTACGACTTACAAAGGACTTCCCACAGCAGAACAGCCCCTCTTCCAGTCTAGGCCGCAGGTTCATTTCCGCACGCACCCAGACGCACAGCTCAACCCAGCTGCAGACCAGAAACGCCCACTCACACTCCCTCTTCTCCACCTCCACAGCCAAGCCCGTCAACGACAATCTGTCATCAGTCTTGGTGCTGACATCCTCTAGGTTATTTTGATGAAGGGCCTCTCAACCTATGGGACTTGAGTTCAGTTCTCTCAGAGCTGACCGTGGATATACACACATCCCTGTTGTACTTCTCGAGGCAACACCCAATGCGCCTCAGCCACAGTCCAGCCACAGGCCACTCCCACAGTCCTTGCCCGCTTAACAGCTTATACCATGGACATGCCTAGATGACTGAGAATGTGCAGAGACTGAGTTGTTACTGTTCACTTTTATCTTTCTTAAGACACTTACTTGGTTCTTTTGCTTATTTGTAACAAAGTCATAAGTTTACTTAAAACGTTATTCATAAAAGGTTACTTTGCTTCACACACTTGGTTAATTTTCTTTTACTTAAAAAGTGTTGGCGAAAACTGAAAAAATGGTTGCCTTTGCATCGCTTGTGGGGATGGGTAAGAATATAGTTGTGGGATGGAAAGGATAGTTTGTGGATAGATAAACCTCCAGTGCAAGCATAGTGGGACTGTATGGTCCACCCTCCCAGCTGCCACACATATGGCCTTTTTAGAGTCATAAAAGCAATTTATTCAATATTGATCCCCATTTCAAATAAACAAAGCTCTTATTAAATGCCCTATTCATTGTGTAGGGGCCACTCAACATCATGGCTATCATATCTCATCAGTGTTATGAGACAGGCTTCAAGGAAGCATCCATTAACCATCTAACCATCCTGTCTTGCCTAATTCCACTGATCCAGTTGGGAGTGCATCCAGTGTCTCAGGAGTTTGCGCTGCTTCTTACCCTTCACATGAAGCTCTGTTGGCCCTTGTACATTCCACAAGTGTCTATCAGGTTTCGTTCGTTTGACCTGTCCATTCACTTCAGTCCTCCATGTCCCCCTTCCCTTGTTGACGGTCCACAAGTCCCTGTTCTGCAACACTGGGTAGCGGGTGCATCATGAGATTGTCAGGATGCCAGCAAGCTTCCATGAAGGCTCCTCACAGTCTCTGGGTGATGCTGCATGTGGTGAGAGTACTGGAAATTGTTTGGCCAGGATGCCAAAGGCGTTCTCAAGTTCACCCCCGTCTTGCCTGGACAGCCTGTAGTTGAAGATCTCTCTTATGGGTGGGTATCTTGAAGTGTAAGGGCTTGAATGAGGTAGGTTCTCGAGGGAGATGGCTCATCCACCTCCCGATGAAGTAGGGACATCTTGTGTGTCATGTGGGGGTAGGGGGTCTGGTCTGGAAACCCATGATGGGTTGCATTTCCAGCCCATCTCAGAGGTCCAACTGGCCATTGTATACCTGGCTATCTGAAGCTGACTGTGCCTGAACATCGATATACATGAACTTTGAGTCAGCATCAACATGACAAAGAGGAGATGATACTGAAGAAGCCCTTGAGTTTGTATAAGAAGGACCCTGCGTTGCTGGAGCTTTTGCAGGCCACGTGCTTCCATCTATGGCTCCAACGGTGTGGAAAGTTCCACCTCTGATAAACTGTTTTGCCAACTTTTCCTCCAGCCTTGTTCAAGTGGTGGTACAATGGAGGATTCCTCAGTATTCTTCGTATGAATGGCCTGCACCACCTTCTCCTGACCACTTGCCTGATGGTGTTGTTTGGCACCCTCTTCACGCATACTGCTGTTTCTGTATGGTGGTTTCCAGAGGCCAGTCCGCAGGTCAGTTGCCACCTTTCAGTCCAGGGTCCAGGTTGGGACAGAGTTGGGTGTTTGCCTTGGTCCCACTGGGTCTCAGACGCTCTAAATACAATTTCCGTCAAACATTGGCTGGTGGCATCCTCAATGAAGTGCTGGAGTGCACTAGTGTCTTCATTCCCAGCTGCACATCAGCTTGTCAACTTCCATAACTCCATTCTTCTCCCGATCCTCCTCGGACCGTACAACGCTCTGAACGTCTCCTTCTTTCTCGTCTTTGTGTAGAAAAGGTGAAACAGTCTGAACAGGGCCTTGGTTCTGGTGTTGAACTGATGAGCTACATAAGGACTGTGTGATGATCCATGTGGAGACAATGGAATGAATGTGGAAGAGCAAGACCAAGGGTGAGAGGTGTCTGTTACCACCACGGCTGCTGGACTCTACTGAGTATCCAGATGATCCCTCCCCTTTTTTATAGGAATATCGGTTTTTCCGCTAGGTGTCCTTCTCTACATACTCTAGACATACACTGCAGTGACTCCTAAATATACGAGATACATCCCAAAGATTACAAACGTTTTTGCGCCGTTTTTAAATGTTTTATTAAGATGCATCCGCTTACATCCTTTCTATTTCCGTGCTACTAACGCTGTGTGGACTTCCGTGCACCTTTCTTTCCCTCCTCTTCTCCGTTTTCAGCTGGAATGCGGATGTGAGTTGAGGGGATGTCCAGAGATGCGAAGGATATCAGCGGATGTTTAATGGATGATAACAAGACATAGAATGTTTGTTGCCCGATATGCCGCGGATGTACATTCGTACGCGCAGAAAGTTCATCTGTTCAAAAAAGTTTTGTGCGCTGCATGGATGAAATTTCAGTGGACGGATGCTCGAGGGATAGAGCGTATGAAACACATATGCAATGAGTACACAACGGATACATCGCGTTTTCCAATGGATGGCAAGCTTTTTTGTCCGTTTTACATGTTTGCATCCGTTGGTGCAGTGGGACATGGGCTTTCGCTCTTCTTGTAAGGTATTTTGCTGTTGTTTCTTTTTCTTACTTTTTCTTGCTATATATGCTACTGCTAATCCTTGCATGTATGCTTTTGCCATGTCCCAACCAGTTTGCACTGATGTTTCTTCTTTTTTATTTTTTAAAAAGAAAAATTCAATTTCTTTTTCCATCTTTTGTGTGAACTCCTTATCTTTTAGAATAGTTTGATTCAGTGTCCATCTCAAGTTTCTTCCTTTGTCCCTTCCATGTAATTATATCAGATTGTGGTCTGCCCATGTTTATTTCTATACCTACCTCCTGGACATCTGATTTCTCATGTATGCCATATCTATTCTCGACCATGATTGATGTCTATTCAAATAGAACGTATATTGGTTTGTCTTTGGGTTTAGCTCTCCATATATTCTGTAAGCCTATTGTCAGGCTCATCCCCTATCTATCCTAGGTCACGCAGGAAGGAGAGGATCAGGAAAAAATCAAGGTCTACTGAAGAGGAGATTACCATGATCCTCTTCGTGCCTTGTAGGTGGGACCTATGTATATAAGTTTGCAACTGCACAGTTAAAATTGCTGAAGTCAATTAGTGTTTACCTTGAAAGAGGCTTATCTTTGCTGGTGTTCTTCCCATGGACTTTTCTCACTTATTTTCCTGGAGTTTATGATTAGTTATCATGGCTTGCTTCTGAACTCTCATCAACGCGGTTTGTTTTGGTTTTCTGTTTGCCTCATTATTTATTTTTGTGACTTTAAACTGTGCCTAATAAAGCAGTGAAGTTAAGCCTTGACAGGGCTTTATATGTTTTGGGTTTGGGGTTACTTTGAGAGACTATGGGTCATCGCACCTATTTCTTGCATCATTTCAAAAAGTTTTTGGGAGTGTCTTATTTTTTTACTTTTTTTTACTGCTTCTGTAATCTATTTTGACATCCACAATTGCATTGAAATCCCCTAACATACATAAGCTTTTGTAGTACAATTTCGTTATCTTTTTGTGGAGTTTTTTATAAAACTCTTCCTGCTTATTGTTTGGAGCATATATTGCAATCAAAAGAATCTGTCTTTGGTTTATTAGCACCTCAGCCATTAATATTTTCCCTTCTTTATCTGCATATACTTGTTTGGCTTTTAGTAGTTCTCTAACACATAGTGCCACCCAGGGGTGGGATTCAAATTTCTTCAGTTCTGTGGGCATGGCTTAATTTGTGGGTGTGGCTTGGTGGTCATGTGACTGGATGGGTGTTGCTTGGCGTGGCCACCTGGTCACATGACTACTTTGCCCTAATGATTTTTATTTTAAGTATAAAAATATATTCCAAAACAAAAGGTAGTTTATTATTTCATGCCTTTCATGCTTTAATAATAAAAAAGGTACACAAAACTAGATTTTGTTACAACAAATTTAAAAATATTAATCAAGATCTATTGTATAATACTTTACAAAAAAACAATACAATTGTTATTTAAAGTATTGCCAAATTGCTTTTTTATTGGCATCACTTGCAGCGCCTTTAGTTTTACACAAGCATCATCAGCTGTGTGATGCATTGAAAACAATTTTTTTACTTTAGGAACAGGGTCCCATTCTTGCAGAGGTAGGTCAATTAGATTAATAATCAGTAGGTTACTTACATTGGAAACCGTTAGGCAATTTCTGCTCTCTGAACATATGTTCATTTGTGAAAAAAACCCTTTCTGCTTCTGCTGAACTTTTTTATTGCCCTGACAATATCTTTAGCTCTTTGAATACTGTCACGAATTGCATATTTCTTGGAATCTTTTAAAACATTTTCTATAAAATCTCAATAATCGTTAATATTAATTTCATAATTAAAAATTTCACCAAATGCAACCAATTGTTCTCCAGATGCTTTCTATGGAACCTCCACTTCTTCAATATTCCAATAATTTGGTTCCAAAAAATTGAGAAATGTTAATTTCTCTATTTTTCCATTATTGAGCAAAAACCATTCTTGCTGTAATAATATGTAATAGTTGGTAGATTACCTCTTTACTATATCTCTCTTTTGTAATTCCTAGTAGGAATAGTTCTGGTTTATATTCTGTTTTTTTGTCCAATCATCTCTTCCAACCATGTCTGAATCTTCTGCCAAAACTCCTTTGCTTTTTACAAGACCACCACATATGATTAATGGTTCTTGATTGCCTGGTTCTTGATTGCATTTCCAACAATCTGGTGGTAAGTTTCTAAGCATTTTGGCCAATCTTGCTTGGGGGAGATGCCATCTATAAAACATCTTATACAAGTTTTCTTTGTATGATATGGCCAATGTTACTTCCCTATTTTGTTGTCATAATTCTTGCCATTTTTCCAATTCAGTATTATATCCAAAATTTTTGGCCCATACCACCATTGTTTCCTTGACCTGTTCTTCCTCCATTTTATAATCCAATAAAAATTTGTAAATGGTCTTCGAAATTACGTTATTATGGATGAAACCTGACAGTGATACTCATTGTCATCGGGGCACATGGCACCATGTCCAAGAATTTTACAAAATACATCAAGCAGTTACAGCTTCCTGCAATAACACCAGCAGAACTGCAAAAAACTGTGCTACTTGGAACATCATACATTTTAAGAAAATATTTGGCCAATACCTAGCATGCTGGAAGCAACCCATATCAACCATCAGTGCCAGTCAGTAATATTTGTGATACATTTTTAAATGTTCAGTTGACTGAGTTTCATGTTTAATGAAAATAATAATAATAATGATGATGATGATGATGATGATGATGGGACAGCAGGGGAAAAGCAAAGTTGCGAAATTCTTTGCATCTGTCTTCACACAAAAAGAAAAAATAGTCCAAACTACCAAAGATAGAACCATTTCTCTCGTGGTAGGTAGACTAGAATTCGAATGAAAAGAGGCAAGAAAACAGTAAGAAAACATCTATTTACTCTAGATAAGTTCAAATCATCAGGACCAAATGGATTACATCCCACGGTTCTGAAGGAATTGGCAGAGGTGGTCTCGGAATCATTGAACCATATATTTCAAAGACACTGGAGCACTGGGGAATTGCCAGAGGACTGGAAAAGAACTGCTGATGTACACATCTTAAAAAAGGGGGAAATATAAAGATCCAGTAGATATAGATCAGTCAGCTTGACATCAATACCTGGAAAGATCCTGGAAAAAGGGGGCTTCTGGTTTTGAGCTTCCCCGGGGACAGACCGCTGACTGTGATTGTGCGTGGCTTTGGTCCATGCTTCAGTGTTAGAGAGCCCCGATCATCCAGTTTTGGAACAGAAGCCGCTTTGTAGGGGTGGAGGGGGAAGGGGAGACCATCAGCCAGGTAGAGGGACTCACAAATCCCTTCCCTGGCTTGGCAATTGCTCCCTCCCGAAGACATCTGAAGTGGTGTCTAAAATGGCCACCCTTAAGGGGAAGATTAGATTGGAATAAGTTTGTGCAGGAGAGAGAGAAAGAAGTGAACAGCAGAAAGAACGGGACGATATAAATAAATGGAAGGTACCCTCAGGATTAACATTTTAAAGAATTTTTAAGAAAGGATTTAAAGCAGCGAATTGAAAGAGAAAAAAAGGTGTGAATTGCCTTTGACAATGGCAGAGCTTCGAACCGAGAAAGGTAGACACTGGAGGAGGAATCATGTAATCAACTTGAAGTATATCTTGTTTTTACATAGGCACTGATAAAGCTGAACTATAGATTGCTAAAGAGAAAATTTAATATCAATTGGATTTGATCTTTTTGAAAGATTGTGGTTTAAAAAGCTCTGAATAATCAGGAAGGAAGAAGAAAAGAGGAGGTGTGAACTTGTCAGAACGAAGAGTGCCATCTGAGTTAAACCTAACTTGTTTTCTTTTAAAAGACTGTGTTTCTTAAAAATACAAGGAAAATTGATAACAATAAAATAAGAATTTGGGAAAATTGAATCATTGAAACAAAGAAAGAAACAGGGAGACTCTGCTCTTGGATTAATTGTTGATTTTGATATGGATTTGGCATTGGATTATCTGAGGATTAAAGCTTGAGAGGAAGAAAATAAAAGCAGACTGTTGGAAATTAATTTTAAAGACACTATTCGGACTAACTAGAAAGCTGCAAAATGGCGATATCTCTTCGGGCATTAAAAATGCAATTTAGAAACATGAAAGAAACATTACAAGAATGAGGTGAAACTCTGGGCTTTGTTTTTAAATTTTTGGAAGATGAAATTGCAGAGCATGAACAACAAAGACAAAGGACAGAAGAGGAAGTGGAGGAAACCTGAGTTGGAGCCATCTTTAACTACCATCGAAAAGAAAGAAATCTGGAAAGAAAAAGGAAAAGAGTTGGAAATAAAAATCGGTGATTTGGGAAATTGAGTAAAGAGAGAAATATCCAGAAAATTAAAAAAGTGAAAAAAAGAGTCAGCAAAAATTCAAAAGGTGGAAGGGAGTTATAAATAGAAAGGGGGTTAAAAACTGGATTGAAAGAATAAAAGAGAAAATATTAGGGGAAGGAAGGGAAAAGAAACAGGATTTGAGAACCAAGAAATATGGAAATTCTAAAAAAATGGAAAAATAGTTTAACTAGACATAGAGATAATGGCTGAATGATACTTGGAGAGGGGATTCTTCAAGGTGCTGGGGAATAACAAATAAATTTGTAGTTGTGAAATGGGGACATATGGATTGACAAGATGGAAAATAGAATTGTTATTTTTTGTCAGTGCTCTTTTTCTTTATGTATAGAGATAATTGTAATACACAATAGAATATGTTCATTAAATATATTGAAATACACTGAGATAAATAAGATGATATAGGAGAAGAGCTGAAATGGAATTAATATCAAGGTTTAGGATTAAATGAGCAGATTTATATGTCTCTTTTCTCTTTCTGAAATTGTAGGTGAACTTTTATGAAATTAAAAAGGGGAAACCATGCAGAATCTGATTTATATGTGTTATGTAGTCTTAAAGGGGATTATTAATTTTAATGTTTTAAGTAATAAAATATTAAACATTTAATGGGATTTAAAAGGAGAGATAATTAATGAATATGTAATTTAGAGGTGGCACACTTAAACTGATATTTTAAGAGGGAAACCAATTTATAGAAGGAGTGTTACTAATTAGAACTTGAGAGGATTATACAAATGTGACAGTTAAAAGTACTAAAGTATAATAATTATGAAGTTAATATATGTGAATTAAATAATGAGATAAGTAAGAGATAGCATTTGGAATTTAATAAAATAGAAAATGTATAAAAGCATTAGATAAAAAATTGACCATGTAAACTATGGTCATATTTGTATGTAAACTGCTCACAAAAATAAAGGGAACTCTTACCAATGTAACTCCAATCAATCACACTTCTGTGAAATCAAACTGTCCACTTAAATAGCAACACTGATGACAATCAATTTCACATGCTGTTGTGCAAATGGAATAGACAAAGGTGGAAAGCATAGGCAGTTAGCAAGACATCCCCGTAAAGGCGTGGTTCTGCAGATGGTGACCACAGACCACTTCTCAGTTCCTATGCTTTCTGGCTGATGGTTTGGTCACTTTTGAATGCTGGCGGTGCTTTCACTCTAGTGGTAGCATGACACGGAGTCTACAACCCACACAAGTGGCTCAGGTAGTGCAGCTCATCCAGGATGGCACAATCAATGCGAGCTGTGGAAGAAGGTTTTGCTGTGTCAGTGTATTGTCCAGAGCTATGAGGCGCTACCAAGAGGACAGGCCAGTACATCAGGAGACGTGGAGAAAGCCATAGGAGGGCAACAACCAGATCAGAACCGCTACCCTCTGCCTTTGTGCAAGGAGGGACAGGAGAGCACTGCCAAGCCCTGCAAAATGACCTCCAGCGGGCCACAAATGGCATGTGGCTGCTCAAACGGTCAGAAAACAGAACTCCATGAGGGTGGTATGAGGGCCCGACGTCCACAGGTGGGGGTTATGCTTACAGCCCAACACCGTGCAGGATGTTTGGCATTTGCAGAGAACAGCAAGATTGGCAAATTCGCCACTGGCGCCCTGTGCTCTTCACAGATGAAAAAAGCAGTCACACTGAGCACAGTGACAGACGTGACAGGTTTGGAGACACTGTGGAGAACTTCTGCTGCAACATCCTCCATCATGACAGTGGATCATGAATTGGCAGTTGGTCAGCAATGGTGTGGGTGGCATTTCTTTAGGGGGCTGCACAGCTCTCCATGTGCTCGCCAGAGTAGCCTGACTGCCATTAGGTACTGAGATGAGATCCTCAGACCCTCTGTAGACCATATGCTGGTGCTGTTGGCCCTGGGTTCCTCCTAATGCATGACAATGGCTAGACCTCAAGTGGTCTGGAGTGTGTCAGCAGTCCTGCAAGACGAAGCATTGATGCTATGGACTGGCCCGCCCATTCCCCAGACCTAATCACAATTGGAGCACATCTGGGATTTCATGTCTTGCTCCATCCACCAATGCCACATTGTACCAGGACTGTCCAGAGGTTGGGGATGCTTTAGTCCAGGTTGTGGAGGAGATCTCTCAGGAGACCATCCGCCATCTCATCAGGAGCATGCCCAGGCATTGTAGGAGGTCATAAAGGCACGTGGAGGCCACACACACAACTGAGCCTCATTTGATTTGTTTTAAGGACATTACATCAAAGTGGATCAGCCTGTAGTGTTTTTTTCCACTTTAATTTTGAGTGTAACTCCAAATCCAGACCTCCATGGGTTGCTAAGATGTTATCCATGATTAATTTGTTGTCAGCACATTCAACTGTGTAATGAACAAAGTATTTAATAAGAATGTTTCATTCATTCAAATCTAAGATGTCTTATTTTTGTGTTCTCTTTATTTTTTTGAGCAGTGTATATGTGAAACCTGTAATCGTGCTGCTCTCTAAAAAGAGATGTTAAAATGTGGAAAACTGAATAAAACTTGTTGTTTTTTTCAAAAAAAGATCCTGGAAAAGATAATCAAGCAATAGATCTACAAACATCTAGGAACAGGCAAAGTTATAACCAAAAGCCAATGTCTTGGCTTAAGTCTTGGGGTTTCGTGGCCATGGCCCTTGGCCATAAAAGGTATTTAAAGGGTGAAGAAAAGTTTGAGAACTACTGCCTTGCCTTATTTTTATACTGTAAAAACCTCCATACTTGATCATCTCTCTACACTGACCACCTCCCTAAGTTGACCTAATTTTTGTAAACCTGACATATACTATATGTACATAATACAAAGCCAACCTTTCCATACTGACCACCTCTGTAAAGTATATCTTGACCAGCTGGATCATGACACATGGTATTGATTTACTCTCAGTAACTTGACCAGTTGTGTTCAGTCTACACCAAGGGCAAGCAAACTGAAATGCAGAATTGGTAGCAATGAATTTCTTTCAAGAGGAATATTAATATTTTTTACTTTGATTTGGCAGTAAAGATGACAACTTATTTAATGCTGACAAATGTGGATTCTTTTTCAAGACGAAGCCTGATCAGGAACCTCATTATGATTGGTGACAAATGTAAGAGTGGAAAACTTTTTGAAGAACATTTCACAGTTCTGCTGTGCACTAGCTTAATCGGAGAGAGGCTGAAATTGGGAAAGCCACACTCGTTCAAGAACCTGCAGCCCAAAGAACTTCCAATCACCTGGAAATCTAGCACATCTGCATGGATGACCATTGCACTATTTGGGGAGTGAATAAGAAGTATTCACCAAGAAATGAAGAAGAAAAGGTCCATTCTCCTTGTAGTGCACAATTGTCCTTGTAGTGAACAATTGCCATCCCCAAGTGAATCATCCTACAAATGTGAAACTGAAAGTTTTGCCTCCAAACATTTCAACAAAAATTCAAACTCTTTACCAAGGCATAAAACATTAAAAATACATTTACAAGCCCAACTTCTGTAGTAGGTATTAAGTGAGAAGTATGTAGAAATTGCAGATATTCAGAAAGAAGAGGATGTTAGTCATTTGATAATGCAGTTAAAGTCATTTGCCATGGAAAAATGGCCAGGTATGCTAAATGGTATAGCCAGCATTGAGAGTACTTTCTCCACTTATTTTCATAAGAGTAAGAAATGGAAAAATTGACTCCTTTTTCAGGATGATTAAACTAGGAAAAAACATTGATTTTATATGATACAGTACTATATGAATGATTTTCCTCTTTCCATTATCCGTGTTTCAATATGGCATTCTTCATTAAAGATGTATAATAAAATGAGGCCTGTTTACTTAGTATAGTTGTTCTGTATGATGACCTCTGTATGTTGACTACTTTTGTTCAGTCCCTTAGGTGGTCAACTTTCAGAGGTTTTAACTGGTTTATATGTCAGTGATTGTATTACCGTTCTCTTAGCATCTGTACATTACACAAATTTGCAAATTTATATAACAAATTTTAACAGACTTATTAATAAATAATTTGTGATACAATGTAATCAGAACAGAGATACTTTCATATAATATTCATATTATCATGTATTATGTTACATTATATTTAGAGTTTTAACATATTCCTTATTAAAATGATAAATCAGAGCACAATGCAATTTGATAGAATAGTAGTTCCTTTATACTGGCGTTTCCTCTGGTTCATCTCACCTTTTTGAATTTCACCGTCACCTTCATTCTTTACAAATTGCCCTGTTCATAGTTCTTCTGTGGAAAATATCTCACTAAATTCTCATGGAAATCTTTTGATATTCACTATGTTGAAAACTAGTTCAGTTTTCACACAGCCCTGAATATACAAAGTGTATTTATGATAAACTTTATGTATTAGACCATTTGTTGAATCAGTTCAGTCCATTCTGAGTTGTGTCATTTTTTTTTAATGGAAGGTGGTATGAATGGTATCACTTTTCACATAAATCCTATTCATCTAAAGGCATGAGGCACAGTTGAAAGTTGTAAGAACCTAGTATTTGCAACTATAAGTTGAGACTGAATATGCGTGTTGGGGGTGGGAGATGTATATCAGTGCCTTTAGATCAGACATGTCAAACTCAATGTCTGCGGACGTATCTGGCCTGAGATGTGGTTAGATCTGGCCTGTGGGACCACCCTGGTGACTGTGAGGGGCTGGCTCCTTCTGTTTGGCCCTGGCCCAGACCAGTCCAGCAATATCTCTGTGTGCGCACACAAGAGACAGCGAGTGGGGGGGTGCACAGCTGACCTGTGATGAGCACTGTCTTACCCTGCAGGCTGACTGTGTTATGGCACTGGGTGGCCACCAAGAAATTGTAGAGTAGGACACAGAGCCCCAGCAGGAAACAGTTTCCTTTGAGTCCAACTTCTGCCTTGACAGATCTCTAGAGAGGAGGAGGGGGTGGTGGGGGAAGTACATGAGGGAAGGCTGCCCCAGCAAGACAGCATCCTTACTGCATGCAATTGGAAATGAGGATTCCCTTTCAAGCAGGGCCAGTCTCCTTGCTGGATTAGAGAGGGCTGCTCCTCTGCTGCCTCCTCTTCCTCTACAGAGTTCTGTCAAAGCATAACTTGGAGTGAGAGGAAACTACTTCCTGCAAACTTACTTCTCCACATTCCATATGAGCATCATCCTCCACCTCCTGCTTTGCTGGGAGGGGTACCAGACAAGGAAACACCAACAATGTTTGGGGTTGGGAAAAGAACTTCTCTTTTGGCGTTCTGTTCACACACAGAATTCTAAGCTTGGAGGCTTTTATCCACATATGAGCTGCCTGGACTTGAGGAGAAGGCCCTCTCCTTCCTCTGTGGATAAAAGTCCCCAAATGTAGGGATTTCCAGTTGATGTAGCGGTGGAACGACTGGAGAATTATCAGAGTTCCCCCAGACTCCATGAAAATCAGCCAGTAACTGCTTGCCAGGAGACCCTATGGAGTCAAAGCCGCCCTGGAGTGGTGGTGAAGGAAGGAGAAGTGCCTCGTTGACCCCAAGAAAACTGTAATTTTCTCTTTGATCTGAAGAAAGCTCTCCTGAACAGCAGCAGGGATGACGGCCATGTTGGCATGTCATATGGTGGGACAACCAGGATACTAAGATTTGTGCTGGAGAGATTCATGGACAGAGCATTGAAACTGGGTGAGATTACCTCCAACCTTGTTTAGAGGTTTAAACCAAGTAAAAGACTTCTAAAAAATAATTTCCAAATGTTAAGAAAGTGGCAACTGGATACATGGAGAAAGATTAACATTCAAATGTGAAAGAAATAATTAAAGGATGTTTTAAGACACAGAAAGCCTGGAGAAGGTCTAACAACATCTTGAAAAGTGATTATTGGGAGAAATTGCTTCTTTAATTTTCATTGTTAAACTTCCCCCCCACACACACACACACTGGTTGACAGACAGCTCTTCTGTTTTTGCATGCTGTTTAATGCTGGATCAGGAGTAGGGGAGCAATCTACTGGAGGAAAAAGATTACTGCAGCATGAGAATTCAATTGTTTAATATATACAAAGAAAAGTGGAGAAAGTAACACCTGGAAGACCACTTGACCTTGATTCCAGTAGGTGATTTGAATGTCTGGAAATATCTAGTGAGCTTTTTGAATATTTCGAAGACTAATTGAATAGCAAATAACTAAAACCCTGTTGAAACTGTTTAAGGGAAGGTGAACTTGAAAGACTTGAGGAAACTTGGTGGACCCATTTGGATTTGGATTATTGATGCCACTTGATAGAACATCCTACAAGATAAAAGAAGAAAGACAATAGAAGGGGGGGAGAGAGAAAAAGGAGAAAATAAATAAATAAAACTTTAAAATTTGGTCAATTTGGAAGGCGTAAACTGGGAAATTAAAAAGATTGTAAATCATCAATGTATAGCTTTTAAGGACTATAAATATAGGGGGGTTGGAAGCATAATTCTGGGACTGACTAAATCTCATTAATGGATATTGGGACACCAGAATCAGTGATTTATTAAGTAATTTTTAATATATTAAACTATTACAAAATGACTCAACAGGAGACACTAAAGATGTATGAAGAAATGTTAGTGATGCTTAAAAGCCTTTATGAAAATGTGTCAAAGAATCATGAGGAGATGATGGGATTGTTCAAAGATAAAGATATGAGTGTAGAAGATCCTCAACAAATGGTGGAAAAAGATGAACATGATATTCAGAAGACAGATGAGAAACTAGAAGGAGTCAAGTAGGAGACAAATCAAAATAAGCTACCAGAAGACAAAAACACTAAAGAGATAGTAAAAATAAATACTAAAAATCAAATAGATGATATTTTAAGAGTTTATAATAGAACAGAGGAAAAAAAGGAAGATCTCCCAAAAATAATGAAAGGATTATAGATGGGTATGCAAATAATGCAGCAGAAGGAGACAAGGGAAGGAACATTCAGTTTATGTTAAAAAGTTAGAAAAAAATATAAGATTCCAAGTGAAGAGCTATTAAAAACTCAGTAAATGATGAAATTCTAAAAAGACTAGGAAAATGGATAGAGATAAAATATTCTGCAATATGGTGACTAACAAAAATTAATAGAAAAAATTAGAAAGTATAAATTGGGAAAATAGTAGTACACATATTGATAGATAATACATAGTATTTACAATAAATATAAATATATTAAGGCCAGGAGATGGAAGACTATGGTTACATATATTTAAATTTATTATTATTATTAACAATGTGTAAAAATATATTGAAACTTATAGCTTTTAAGGACTATAAATTCAGAGGACTTAGGGATATAATTCCGGGATTGATTAAACCCTATTAATTGTTCATTGATATTTTGAGAAAATTAAGATATTGGAATTATGGTGGAATATTAATATTTAAAATATTAGTGATTTAGCAGGGGACAACAAATACATTGAAGAAATGTTATTGATGTTTTTAATATATTTATGTATGAAGTAATAAAGGATTATAAAGAGAGAATGGTATTGTTCACAGACATAGATGTGAATATACCATGTTTCTCCAACAATATAGCCCACCCCCATAATGCTGATGCAGCCTTCAATGAAATTGAGTTTGACACCCTTGTTTTACCGTTGATTAATTGAGTTTTTCTTTGAAATCTCTGTAAAGGTAATCCTCGACTTATTCATTTGTAACTGTTCAAACTTTCAATGGCACTAAAAAAATTAACTTATGACTGGTTTTCAAACTTATGATCATCATGGCATTCCCATGGTCACCTGATCAAAATTCAGATGTTTGATAACTGACACATATATATGATGGTTATAATGTTGTAGGGTCATTTGATCATTTTTTGCAACCTTCTGACAAGGAAGGACAATTTGGAAGCCAGATTCACTTAGCAACCATGTTACTAATTTAACAACTGCAGTGATTCACTTAACAAATGTGGCAAGAAAGGTAGTAAAGTGGAGCAAATGTTTCACTTAGCAACTGAAATTGTGATTGTAAACCAAAAATTATCTGTATCCAGAAATATTTTCTTTTCTGTAACAATGTGCTTTTGTGCAGTGATTTTCAGCTGCTACATTTGTAAAACTATTTGATATATTGTACAGTAAAATGTTTAATTTTTGTTTTTTTGTTAGGTTTTGAAAGTATTTTAGAAGGGCTTTATGGACCAAGGCTACGAAGAGACCTCAGTTTATTTGAAGGTAAATAATATCTATTTAAAAAACTAACATCTTAATTGTGGATTAAATGGTTTAAAACATTTTTAACCTTGAGAGTTCTTGCTGGATCATTTTAATGTAAATATTATGATTTAACATTGGTTAATGTTCACTGTCTTTTAAAGTCATGCTTAAAATGGCAAACATGCAGTTGGATTTTTATTCTATGAAGTCCTTGAATTAACTAAGTCAATCTTGAGCAGTGGTCGCCAACCAGTGGTCCACAAGAAAATTTTGGTGATCTGCAGAGAAAAGGCTGTGTGGGCCCACATGGCCCACCCACCGGCCTCCTACCTTTGGCCGAGCGCAAAGCTTACCTTGTAGAGCCACATGAGTTGGAACCGGAAGGTAAGGCTAACAGCGGGAGAGAGAAATCCGCCCCGGGGTGGCTTGCTGATGTTGGTGGGAAAGTCGGTCCCATATTCCAGAGCTGCAGTAGTCACAAGACTGGCCCTTTGGTCATCCCAGAACAGCTGCTCCAGTCCATGGCAGGCTGGTGCACTCGGGTAGAGGAGCAGCTGCTCTGGGATGACCCAAGGACCAGTCCTGTGACTACTGCAGCTCTGGAATAGGGGACTGACTTTCCCACCAATGTCAGCAAGCCACCGTCAGTCAAAATTCATATTAGTGGTCCGCGGGATTTAAATTTATGAGTTTCGTGGTTTCTGAGGTCCAAAAGATTGGCAACCTCTGATCTAGAGTTTTCTGCATTTGGAACACTAAAACTCTTATTCCTTTCATTAGGAATCCTAGAAAAGGAAAGATAGTAATAACATTGAATTGTGTAGAAACTAAACTTGAAAAGTACAATGATTTCATATCAATTTGCTTTTGTTTTGTATGCCCTGCAATGTAATTTGGTTATTTTGTTTTTGTAAAAGAATGCCATTTCTTTGGAACATAACAGGACAATTCTTTAAGGATAACTGATTAAACTACCCAAAGTCAGTAGAATCAGACAAGACATTTTGGTGATGGCTGAAACTTTAGAATTCTCAGTAGATATTTGTACGTTTAAGTGTTTCCCTGGGGGATACAGTTTCCCAGACAGCATCATCTTGATCATTCATGGTGTTGATGCTCAGAAGCAGCATAGAGTACAATAACATAAAAAGAGGCACATATTTAGCCTTTCAATGCCAGTGCTAGAGTGTGATTTTGTTTTATTTTTGTTTTATGTTGCAGTTAATAAGGCGGATTGAAGTTCTTTCATCTCAAGTGTCCCATTAGCAATCACCAGAATGATAGTTGTTAGGATAGCTGTTCTGGTGTGATATGTTTTCTTCCAGAATCCAAAGATCTTCTTGCCAAAATAGATATAGGTACTCTTGGTCTACTGCAGATGTGTGATTTTTCGAGAATATTAAAAGCCAATTGATAAACATGCCTCAGGATTTTAATGATTTCTGTGATATCTTTATGAGAGATACCTGATAGATGGGTAACTATGATAGTTCTTTTAACATCGACAAATAAAATCTAAAATCTTTTTAGTTTTACCAGGATTATTTTCCTCTATATCTGTGATGGCGAACCTATGGCACGCGTAATAAAAGTGGCACACAGGGTACACTAGTGTCTCTGGGCACACCAGCTGTTGCCCATTGCCCTTCTGGGTTCTGGTGCACGCATGTGCACTAGCCAGCTGGTCTTCGCACATGGGGGACTGCTGGAAAATGGAAGAGCAGGTGGCCAGCACGCATATGCTTGCCAGAAACAGAAAGCTCACCTTCCTGGCTCATGTATGTGTGCTGGGAGAACTGTTCTTCTGGTTTCTAGTGTTCCTGAATGCGTGCGCCGGGGAGCTGTTCTTCTGGTTTCTGGTGTTTCCCCCCCACCCACATGCTCCCTTTTTGGCACTCAGTGCCGAAAAGGTTCACCAACACTTCTCCATATGAATGTGTAATATGGATTAGTTAACTCGGGGTAGGGAACTATGGCTCTTTTATGACTTGTGGACTTCAACTCTGAAGTTGAAGCTGAAATTGATGCTGGTTCAGGAATTGTGGGAGTTGAAGTCCACAAGTCATACAGAGGCCATAGTTCCCTACCTTTGAGTTAACTGAAGACTGATATGAGTGATAAGCAGTGTATGTCCTTGTGGACATTGTTGGATTGTAATTCCCATTATCTTTCATAGCTTGCCACATTGGCTGGGGCTGTTAGGACTTGGAACACCTGAAGGATCAACATTGCCAATTTGTTATTTAGAAAATGCTGATGTTAACTAAGTTCTCATTGATGTCTGTAATGAGAAAATGGCTGGGGTATTGACAAGATAATCTCTGAGTCTTATTGGAGCCCGGATTCAGGAGACTTGGAAGTTCTGGAAATAATAATGATTGGAGTAATGCTAGAGGAAAACCAGCGATGATTGACTGAATGAAAGAAACTAGGGTATGTTTCAAATTTTCTCTCTTTGATTTGCCATGTAGTTTTTCATCATAGTTGGTATCACAATGGTTTGTATCATGAGCCTCAGGCAGAGATAAAAGATTCTTCATAGTTTTCTGTGACCAGTTAAGCATACATAATGGTCTTAATTGCAAATGGCACTGATAATGATTTTGGACTATCTGTGAGAAATATATCAGAAGCTAAATGTTCCCGGATTGTCCTATCTGAAAATGTGGGCTGAATATTTGGAGTTATGAGACTAATCAGTCATATACTTTAGTTTTGCTTTTCCTAGTTACTTATAGTAGGCAAATAGATAGCAGTGGAAGAGAATTCCATTAATGTTTTATAAAAGTCTTCCAACCTCCGCTATTATAAATCCCAGAATCTAGCTATGTTCCATTCTAACACATGGCAGTCAAACATGTAGTTCCAGGGACTTTGATTTGAAGGAAATTGTCCAGTTCTATATTATCACTTTTCTGGTCCATTTGGGTACTAGTTATTAAAAATTTAAAAATATAATATGATATGGAAAGTTAATTAATATTATATGGATGTAAATCTAAGAAGAAAATACTATAGATATTGCGCACAAGAAATATGTACCAACCAACACACTGTATAACTGAAATAAGGTTTTATTTTTTATTTTATGTTTATGTTTGTTGTCAAAAATAAAAAAACTTTATAAAAAAAAAAGGAAAGGGGTGAGGTCAATAGTGGATAGTTTGAGGGGAAAAGTGTGGATTTGGGGATGTGACAACAGAGTCAGGTAATGCGTTCCAGGCACTGACCACTCTGTTGCTGAAGTTGTATTTTCTGCAATCAAGTTTGGAGTGGTTTACATTGAGTTTGTATCTATTGTGTGTTCTTGTATTGTTGTAGTTGAAACGGTTGAAGCTGAAGTAGTCATTGACTGGTATGACATTGTAGCAGATAATTTTGTGTAATACTTTTATTAAATATTTTTATTACTCTGATGACCCAGGGTGGTACAAAACAAACACAGTCACAGAACATAGGTGAAGCTCCTTTCAGTTTGCTTCCAAGCTTCGAATATCTTTGACGGAAGACAAAAAAAACTCCCGCACAGTTACATGAAGAAGAAAAAAAGCAACACCAACCAGGCAAGATAAGGGCTGGAGGATGTCCACAAATAATACACACTGGGAAAGACGCCAAACTCAGAGAGGAACTATAAGCTAGAGATTTTACACGATTTGTTTCCAGCATTTGCCAGTACACAGGTCCAAACTCTTATTCAGTTGTCACACTTGCAACCTATGAAGAGGATCAAGACCATCTCCTCCTGAGGAGACCACGTCTCCCTTACCCTCTCCTACTTGCATGCCCTAGGATGGATAGGAGATGGGCCTGGGTCCTCCTCTAACTTCTCAGCTGGCCTCTGTCCTTCCCTAGCCTCCTCCACAACCTCCAGAGTCACACTTCCACTCCCTGTCGGCTATTCCTCCTCTCCCTCAGAGTCAGTCTCCACCAGGGGCATGACAATTACTATTTTTTAAAAAAATAAAATTCTTTCTATTTTGACGGATCTCTCAGCAGATTTAATTCTCCATGCATCAGTCTTTAATCAAACAGCACTGGTATACTAAAACAGACATTTTAGAAGTCTTGGAGCAATCTCACGATTTTAAGAAGAATAAATGTTTATATCAGACAGAAATACTTTATTTGTTTTTATTTGAGTTACTGTGCTTTTGTGATAATAGATTAATGATCTGATTGTGTCTTAATGGTAAGATTTATGCAAGATTTGAAAAAGTTATTTGCCAATGTCAGTGGCATTTGTTGAACATGGCAAGCCATCAACACTTTGGAATACAGGCTCTGATAGAAAAATCTACCATTGCCTGGACTTGGAATAGGAGCAGTCAAAGAATGTAGATTTTTGGTGTAGTCTTCCACTGGCTGCTGACTGTACTTCCCCTAAATAGAAAGGGGTTTGGTGAGAAAGGGGTTTGGTGAGCTTGCTTAAGAGTTCTCAAGGCACTTGAGACAACCCTCTCCTTCAATCACTTGGTTTGATTCGATGAATCTTCTAGTCCTGAATGAGGTTGCATTGCCCCAATCAAAACTAGTATAATCTGCGTTGACTGTCATTTCCAGCTCAAGGAGCAGATGGCAGAGGATCAGCCTATATGGGAATTGTGCCCATTCTTGGACCTCCTTTTAGCTAGTCTTCACCATCTTGCAGATATACTGTTACAGTAGATTGTACTGTATGGGGTTATTCTTAAAGAGATAATCAGAAGCTACAGGTGGCACAAACATCTGCCCATGTCATACTTATGCTGCATTACCTGTTTTAATCAGTTAACTTCCAGGTGGAATTCAGGGTTCTTGTATTATTTTCAAAACCATATATGGCAGAAGACCATTATCAAAATGCTCATCTACTTCTCATAGAATCTGCCCATAGCATACAATCCAACAGAGTTGGCTTGTTTTGGGTTCTCTTAATTAAACAACTAGGATCCAGAAAATAATCTTTCCCTATTGCTGCACCTGCCATCTGCAACAGGGTCTCCCTGGATACTTGTATGGCTACCCATCTTTAAATGGCCCTTAAATTTTGGCTCATCCCCCAGGTCTTGGGTTAGTGAATAGTTGGCCTATCTCAATTGGGGGATGGAGCAGATGTTCTTTTTAATTTATTCCCTGTGGTTAACTCCTGTTCTGTTCTTCTGTGATCCTGTTTTCTATTTATTTTTAGTTGTGAACCTGTCCAGAATTGTCAGGAGGTATCAGGAGGCCTAGAAGTTTGATGAGTAAATAACTAAATGGAGGCTTGTCTATTTAAAAAAAGACTAATAGTCAATTAAAATTAAAGACTCTTGCATGAGTTTGTAATTTCACTTTCATATTAAATCAGAAAAAAAAATCTTAAAGAAAGTACAAACACACATTTATCCTAAAGAAAAGAATTTTATTGTGGTTACTGAGCAGAATTGATAACAGAAACACACTAAAAATTAAAGAAGGAAAAATGTCAAACAGAAAAGGAATACTTCATATGGAATATTTTATGCATGTAATCTCCAATTTGGAGTCTGAAATGGTAGCGACTAGGATGTAGAATTCTGCTTAAGAAAGAAAGCCAGAAATACTATTTTTAAATCTCATTTTTGCCATAAACTCATAGAGGTTATACAATCTGGGTTGTACAGATCAGCAGTTGCCAACTGGTGGGCCATGGAAAAATTTTGGTGGGCCGCAGAAGAAATGTCCCCCCAAAGCAATTAATCTGGCTGTGCAGTTCTTGTGTCTCCTGGCTCTTTGAGGGACCCCAGAGTCAGGTCCCTGAGGTGCATGTGCAACCAGCTCCCACACACGGGCGGCAGCAACAACAGTCCCCTACCCCAGTGCCCACTGTCAGCTCTCCCCATTAGTTCTCTAATTTTGAATTGCTCCTGTCTCTGTCTCTTTCCTTCCCCCTCCCGCCCATGTGCAGGCAGCCAAGGAAAGGGAGCCGGAGCTGTGCGCAGGTCTCGTCTCCTGCAGCCCTTGCTGCCTCTCCCAATATCGAAGCCTCAGAGATGCAGACAAAGCTGCCGGAGCGATAGCGCCCAAGTTGCCTTATCATGCTTGGTTAGTTAAGAATCGCCCTACCCAGAGAAGGAGGTGCTGGAGGAGGAGGAGGCAGTAGTGGAGAAGTAAGCAACTCAGGGTGCTACTGCTGCGGCGGCTTTTCCTGCATCTCTGAGGCTTCAATGTTGGGAAAGGCAGTGAGAACTGCAGGAGCCGAGAGCTGTGCACGGCTCTGCCTCCCTTTCCTTGACTGCCTGCACGTGGGTGCAGGGGGGGAGGGGGAAGGAAAGAGGTGGGAGCAATTCAAAACCAGAGAACTAATCGGGAGAGCTAACAGTGAGCACCGGGGGAGGGGACTGTTGTTACCGCTACCATGTGTGGGAGCTGGTTGGCGCGTGCATCTCAGGGACCTGACTCCGGGATCCCTCGAAGAGCCGGGAGGTGCGAGAACTGCAAGTGGGAGCATTTGGTGATTTCAAAGAACTCCTGGAACGCAGTAGATTGGTGTTTTGTAGGTCTTGGTGAAAGAGTGAGCTTTGTTTCACCTCCTTTCCTCCCTTGGTAATGCAAGAGATGCTTTCTCTCCCTCCCCCGCCCCCAAATAATCACTGGCTGTGGCTGGGTTTTGCAGCGAAATGCTAAAGTGAGTGAGGTGCCCCCAGGAACACCTTTCCTTGCCTGTCTCCAGGTAAGGCTGGAAGGGTCCCCCCCCAGCTTTTCCTCGACTGCAGATCTGATCTCTCAATTCTCCATCTGGGATATGAAAGGAATTCCCACTTTCTCCTCCTCCCCTCCCCCAATTAATCACCGAGGGCAGCAGTCCTTCTGTAGGCAGATGCCTCCTGAGAAGCCCCTGGAGTGGCGACCAAGGGGCGCTGCCCCCCAAGGAGAGCAAAGGTCCCTTTCTGTCTCTGTTTCTCCCAGTGGCAGTTGCCCTGAGGCCCCTCAGCTCCGCTCTTCTGTCTCTTTGTAAGGTGCCAGGTGGGGGGAGGTTTCCAGGCGGGAACGTTTTATTTTGTTATCATTAAGTATTTACGTTTTTGTTATAATTAAGTGTGTGTGTGTGTGTGTATATATATATTTAATAATAATTATTATTATTAAATTTAAATTTAACATAAAACATTTTTATATTAAATATATTAGCTTTTTTTTTTTAAATCATATTAGTGGTCCTCGGGATTTAAAAGTATGAGTTTGGTGGTCTCTGAAGTCCAAAAGATTGGCGACCCTTGGTATAGATGATGTCAGAAAATAATGTCAAACTCTTTAGAAGTTCGGGAGAGTAATTTAAATCACAAACTTTACGGTTTCTTTTAAATAGGATCTTTTGCAAACATATTCACAAGCAACATTTTTAATTTGGGCTTCATTTTTAAAACTCCTTTAGAAAATAGGAAAAAGCATTTGGCCTGTGTAATCTTCCATATGTCTAATCAATCCTGTTATTTATTTATTTATTCAACAAATTTTAAAACTGCCCATCTTTCTCACAGAATACAGGTAATCCTAGAGTTAAGAAAGTAATAGAGCCTGTCAATTACATTCTTTATCTGAGGATTCATGAAATGAATGTGACCCTCAGCTTTACCCAATGCATTTGTTAATTGAATGCATAGGTCATCAAGTGCACATGAGTTATCTCAGGGTGGGGAAAACCTTGGGGTGGGGAGCTTGTGCTTCTGACCACCAAAGACCTCCCTTGACCCACTGAGATATCATACAAATAACCATTCTGCTCCACTGGGTCTCAGTTGGGCCTGTGGAGACTCACCTTTCTTTTCTTTTTTTTAAATTTTTTTATTGAACAAAAAGAAAAACATTTAAAAACCGTGAATGTGGTGTAATCATCCTGACACACCTGATTGTCTTACATATCTATTTTGGACGATAAATAATACATATTTACACAATATATACATCAATATCAATAATTCTTTATTAGATGTTATCTTAACATCCTTATCTCATTTTAATTTAGATTTTAAGTCCTTCCTTTTTCCCAACCAGTAGTAAAACTTTTTCAATACTTTATAATATTCAAATTCATCTTTATTTTCCAGTTAATTTATCCATTTCTGCCCATGTTCATATCTTTTTAATTGTCTCCGCTTCATGTGGAATTTCCTTAAGTTTCCATTTTTGAGCATAGACTAACTAGTCTTGCAGCCGTAATCATATGTATTATTAGGTACATCATATCTTTATTATACCTCTCCATGTTAATTCCCAATAAAAAAAGTTCCAGTTTATATTCAAATTTGATTTCTCACCCATTTCTTCTAGCCATCTCTGGATTTTATGCTAGAAATCTTGGGTTTTCCTACAAGTCCACCATACATGATATACGATCCATTTTCTTGGGAACATTTCCAATGAATTGGAGAAAAATTTGGATACATTTTATCTAATTTTGTTAGAGAAATGTGCCACCTATAAAACATTTTATATAAATTTTCTTTGTATGATGTGGTCAATGTTATTTTTTTTATTTCTTTCCTATAGAATTTGTCATTTATCCAAATTAATACCATCTCCAATATCTTTCATCCATGCCAACATCGTTTCTTTTACTTGTTCCTCCTCTAATTTATATTCCAATAATATTCTATAAATTTTCCTTATCAATTTATCATCTCCCAGTAGTATTTCATCTAATTTCATTTTTTGTCTTCTAATTCCCTGATCTCTCATATCTTTCCTATATTGTGATTGGACTTGTATGTAAGCCCACCATTCCAAATCCATTGTTTGCTCTTTCAGTTCTTGCCTTGATTTTAGTTTTCCTGTCTCATTTAGAATATCTTCATATGGAATAATTTTTCCTTGGCGAAGCAAGTTTGAGTGCATTAAGGCTTCCGGTGTGGATAACCATATTGGAGCTTCTATATATATTTGTTGTCTAGTTTTATTCCATACCGATAATAATGCCTGCCTAATCTTATGTCTTTGAAAGTATCGGTGGGCCTCTTGTTTATCTGTGCCATCCTGCTTGCAGGTTGTGGCCTTCTAGAGCTAACATTCTTCTATTATCAAAAGTTATCCACTCCCTCATTCAGGTGAATGTTGCAGCTTGATAGTAGATTTCCCAATCGGGTAAGCCAAAACCACCTCTTTCTTTAGTGTCTTGCAACAGTCTTAATTTAATCCTGAGCTTTTTCCTTTGCCATATAAAATTTAATATTAATTTGTCCAAATCACTGAAGTACTTTTTCTAATTTTATGGGGATGTTTTGGAAAATAAACAGTAGTTTTGGCAATACGTTCATTTTTATGACTGCTATTCTGCCCATGAAGGATAACCTTAAATTACCCAATTTTTCCAAATCTTCTGTTATGTGTTTCATCAGTAGAATATAATTGTCTTCCTTAATTGTTATGCATTTTGCCAAAATCTTAATCCGCAAATATTTTACCTTGTTTACTATCTAGATGTCCATTATCTTGGTCAATGCTTCTTTTTGCTTATTCATCATATTTTAGTAATTTTAATTTTTTCCTTGTTAATTTTCAGCCCCACAACCTCTCCACATTCTTCTAGATTTTCTATTAGTTTTGGTCCAGAAGTTTGTGGGTCTTCTAGAATAAAGACTAAGTCGTCTGCAAAGGCTTGTAGCTTAAACTCTATTAATTTTTAATTGTTTTATTTGTGTTTCTTTTCTAATTGTTCTTGCTAATACTTGTGATGGTAGAATAAACAGGAGCGGTGATAATGGACATCCCTGCCTTGTTCCTTTTTGTATTTTAAATTTGTTTGTCATTTGCCCATTAATTAATATTTTTGCTTCCTGATTATTATATATTGCCAAAACCACATTTAAAAATTTCTGCCCAAAGTCCATATATCTAATTTGTTGTAGGATAAAGTTCCATTTGACATTGTCAAAAGCCTTTAGGGGGAGGAGCTGGCATCGCGACGATACTGCATGCAGTTTTGGTGGTCTGAGATTGCAGCCGATATCTTTGCCCCTGGACGGTCCAAACAGACCTAAACCGTCCCGAAGAGACAGTGATAGTGAAGGGTGCGTCCTTCAAGATCCCAGGGATATTGCAAAGTCCCTGGTTGATCCAGGAGAAGCCCTTTTGCCAGCAGCAGAGAGGCAGCCATCAAAGCTGCTGAAGTCGGGACAGCTCCGATCGGAAGAGGCTGAAAGAGAAAGTGTGTCGGTTTGGTGAGAATTTTTCTTTTATTATTCTAAGGCTTAAAAGGACCTTAAAGGACACCCTAAGGGGAAAAAAAGAATCTGTAAAAGTTTTGACAGAACTGAATAAGCAGTGGTTTTTAAACAGAAGTGTCAAAGTAAGGCTTTGCTTTTTGTTTTTTTCTTATGGCTGGACTTCTATCGTGATTTTGCACTTGGTAACTGGACTGGTTTTTTTCTCTATATCTATTTTTTCTTTTCTTTTTTGACTTTGTAATATTTTAGGTTAGAGGCTCCCTTTAGTTACTTTTATATACTTGTTTTCTTTTTTTCTTTTTAACTTCTGTTACGTTTTGTCTGGGAAAGGAGGGGGAGAGTGAGAGTAAAGAAACTTTGTAACACTGCCAACTAGAGGCTTGAAAATATTTTAGACGAAGCTGAGAAAGAAAGCTTTGAAATTCTTTTTCAAGGACATTGCTACGTGATAAGATAGAGGGAAGAGCACGGGAGAGTGTTATTGCAGGTGTTCTTCTGGATTTCTATCAACAATTGAAACTTGGCTTTGAAGCTTGGAGAGAGTTATGACAAGAACCTTGGATAATTAAATAAAGTGGTCCCCTACTTTTTTTATACCAGGGACCAGTTTCATGCAGAAACACTTTTTTCAAGGACCGACAAAATCAATTATTCCCCAATAGTGAAGGGCTTCTTAGCTTTAGCTCATATAAAATATATATTTTAATCACGATTCTTCATTCTTTGTGACCTGGTACAAAATGATCCACGGATCAGTACTGGTCTGGGGCCCGGGGGTTGGGGACCCCTGTTCTAAAGTATCCAGGATTATCTTTATATTATTTTTAAGTTGTCGCTGTGGGAGAAAGCCGTTTTGGTCTATGTGAATAAATTCATTTAAATTTGTTTTAAGTCTGTTGGCTACTATTGTTACAAAAATTTTATAATCCACATTTAGCAAGGATATTGGTCTGTAGTTGCTAATATTTGTTCAGTATCTTCTTTAGGAATACTTATGATCGTCGTTTCATTCCAGGTTTGTGGGACTTGGCCTCTTCTAAAACCGTTGATGCCGGGTTTTATTTTAAGTAACCGATTACCTAATATTTCTTGTTGACTCTTATACAACTCAGAGATATATACACAACTCAGAGGTATACACTTATACACCCAAGATGGGTGGAAGCCCATCTGGTCCTGTTGCCTTGTTATTTTTTTGTTTATTTATTCCCATAATTACTCCTTCTAATCTAATTTCATCATTTAACATATTTTTATTTTCTTCCGAAATTTTTGGGAGCTCTGCTTTCTTTAAGCTTCTTATAACTTTTTCTTCTTTAGGGTGATTATCTTCATAACATAGTGTCTCATAAAATCTCTGGCTTATATTTCTTTTGTCTGCCTCTTGGTAGCACAACTCCCCCTGTTGATTTTGTAATTTAGTAATCCATCTTTTCTCTAGCACGACAATTGGAGAATCCATGGTTGGGTTGACAGATGCCTTTCTGCCTGGAGACTTGAGTCCATAATCTTTGCCACACCCCTGTCAACTGTCACTTTTCCCCAGTTCATGACTCAGTCTTTCCCTAAGAGGTTGTGGCAAAGATTGGCTCAAGATCTTCTGTCAGAAGCATGGTTAGATCTTGCAGCGCTGTCAAAACACTGCGGAGACTTGTTTTTTTCCGTCTTTTTCTGGATTTCTAGCCATTCCCTGTAGCCCTCTAGTTTCCAGCTGCTTGCGAGGGAAGTATTTTCCTACGTGTGGAAAGCCTGCCGCTCATCTGAGATGCCACTTCTTAGAAGCTCCGCAAGCCGCTCAACAGCTGTTTTTAAAAATTTTCTTTACCTTGTGGCTCTGCGGCTATTAGAAGCTTTAGCGGCTCATTTTCTATCACCACTTGCATTCTGGAGACTATTAAGGGGAGCCTTTTAAACTTGGTCATCTTCTGCTGTAATCAGCAGCCTTTTTGGGAATGCGTGGTTACAGGAGGGGTGTACTGGCTACCAATGCTGTTTTGCTGACACAGAGCCCAGCCTCACTTAGCCCGATTTTTAAGGACGGTGATCAAGGGGCTAAGAAGCTGTCAAGATGGTTGAACAGCTTCTGTCGGCCCATATCATGGCATGGCAAGTAGCCTCCTCCTCTTCTTCCTCTTCTCCCAACAAGAGATCCAACTCCAGAAGGGGTAGATCAGCTCGCCAGGAGGCAGCTTGAAAAATTAAATCTAAGGCAATCTACTCCAGAGAACCGTTGAGGACTGAAGAGAAAGATGCCAACAGAAGGCAGAAAGCCCTGGAGAGACAGTTTTCCAAAGTGCAAGAGAGGCTCAGCAGGAAAGTATCACTTCTATTGCCTTGACTCAGACTGCTATTCCCCCCCCCCCCGCCCCCACCGCTGAGCCCAGTCTTGGACAAGACCTACTGTTGCAGTCTTCCCTATGAGCTTGATCACCAAAGGACTATCGGGAACATTTTTCAATTTTTCCAACTGAAGGTCAGATTGAATCAAAAGCAGTTTCCCCTATTGACTGCTAAGGGTGCTGAACGGTGCCGCCACCTCAAGATTAGGAGAGCGGCTATTCACCGCTGTGGCAACTTATCTACTTTCCACTAACGTGCGGTCCCCTCGCCAATAGATAGTGCAGGGGCCTGGCATCTGTCTTGATAGGATACTCTAAAATCTATTTCACGAAGCGCGCCCAAGGAGTAGCCCTCATCGCTTGGGAGACATGCGGTGCTTCTTTACCTACTCAGCGGCTCACATCACTACATGTATACCTAGGGATGCTTCTGGTGGTACAGGGGGCACTCTCCTGCTCAATTCAGTCAGAAGCAGGCATCTTCTTAGAGGGAAGTAGACCAGGTGAACAAGGGTCTGACGATGACCGCTTGACCTGGCCCCCTACCCCACCTTTACTGGACTCTTCCGTCCCAGCCGCTGTTCAAGTCCTCCTTCATAAAGCCACGAATTGGAACTTTCTTCAACCACACGTGGAACATCAGGTCAGACCAAGGCTGAAATTCTCTTAATACCCATGTAATGATTCACGAAAACAATCTCCTGCCGCCAGGTTCTTCGCCTGGGAAGTATTAAACAGAGCAGTGGAAACCACCTGGTACTTTCCACAAGCTGTGTAGCAATGACAAGGCCTGTATTAATATGTGCCCGTTCTATGATCAGACACGCATATTAGAGTTGTCCTTCATGGAAATAAACACCTCTAGCCTTCCTTGTTTCCCCTCAGCTGTCCTGTGGACATTGCTTGAGCCTGAAGCCCCAAGGATAGGAATGGGCGCAGCATCGGCAGAAATTGAAATTCTCGCTGGACGCGACTTAGCAAATTACTGCCCTGGGCATTTAGAAGCGGCTACACTGACCACCTTTTTCTTGTTAGAACCTCCCTACTTTTGGCTTCAAGACGAGGGTTACTCCAGGGAGACCAATTGCACCAAGACATATAACTGGTGAAGCAGCGCCAATTTTCGCGAACTCCTTGTTGCATGCTGCCCGTCTTCTCACTCTAGGCTCTTCGCCTCTACATCAACCCTAGCTGCTTCTTTTTTTTTTTTTTTATAAAAGAATTTTATTAATATTTTAACACACAAACATATTACAAACAAACCACAAAACATAAAAAACATAAAAAATCTTTTTCGACGGCAGTTTGATCCCACGATTACATCTCTTTGTCCAGACATACACCTAGTTCGTGCTTACTTTAATACGCATTTCCATTATCCTTATATTACATTATATACACTATTTTTCATAATAGCTTCTCCACCTCTCTTTCACTCTCTTAATTCTAATTATATTTATTCATCTCAATAAATCATTATAAACTTATATCCTTGTCTCCTATTTCGCTGTCTATTATCATTCTCAATAACACAAAATTCTCATGTGAATGACCAGACCTTGGAGTAAATGCCTTATCATCACTTATCTCCTAAGTTAAAGCTAAACATAACACCATAATTTTCATTACAAGATTCTAGCGTAGTACAATTCAAGCCCATAAGAAAAAAAAATAGACATCAATATTTTAAAACAAGGAAAAAAAATTTTTTTTAAATAATAACCTCCACATAATTAAGAAAAACAATCCATAGCAATTAAAATTATATCATTAAAATACGAACTATCATTTAAGTCGAAACCTTTTACACACCATCTTTCTAAAATAAAATTAGTTCAGCTCTAATGGGAACTATCTCTACTGATTTGCTAGTTACTTCCCCCTATTTCACTATGTTTTAAAATAATTATACAAAACACGTTTCCCATTTTCTTATAATTCATTGCTTCATATTTGAATTTCATTTATTATTATAAAAAAAAAATTTCGGCGTATAAGCTTAAATAAAATATTATTGTCACCATTTATAACATCTAATATTATTCCAATTCTGTAACATTATTTCAAATAGCAAATACCACAACAACAATCTTAATAGAAACCATTTGCAGAAATTCTTGTTCACTTGTATGGTTTACCACTTATCCTAATAATTCTGTTTCTTACCATCTTGTTTCAAACCTTGTCACTTCTCATCTCTTCTTTCCTCCCTTGCGTTCCCACTCTACCCTTTGCAGCCCCCTGCTCTTTAATCGTCCACTCTGTTGTATTTCTAATCTTATCTGTTGCTGTTCTGATGTTGTGCCACTTTTCACCTTGTTTCCCCCTTTTTTGGTTGTTTCTTTTTGTCTTAAATCTCCCATTTCTTTCCTCCCTTCCCTTCTTCCCCAAATAACCGTTGCTTGTTCATTAAGGATGGTTTCTTCTTCATCCCAATCTCTTGTCTTGTAGTTCTCATAATTAGAATTGCCATTCTCTAAAATAAAAATATAAATAATAAAAATAAAACCATAATGAAAATTAAAAAAAATCAAAAGAAGCATGAAAATACTATAACTAAGAAAAAAACATATCAATCTGGTTCTTACAAAATCACAATAAAAGATCCCAGAAAAAGAAGTAGTAAGGAAAAAGAACTCCAAAGCCTCATTTGGACACACTTTAAAATAACGCCGCTACAACAAATCAGTCAGCACAAAAAAAAGTCAAGTCTTCTATCTGCTAGGACTAGTCCTTTCAGGTCTCAGCCAATTTAAACAATTACCAAAGATTCTACAACCCAGCGACACACATTCGGCTCAGCACTTTTCTATTCGGAAGCTGGTCGGCTTCAGCAGCTTCTGCGAGCTGCCTCTCACTGCCACCAAAAGGGCTTCTCCCGATCAAACCATAGTTTGCGATATCTTGGATCCTGGACGTGCCCCTCACAATCCCCGTCTCTACGACGTTATAGGTCCGTTAGGAACCGACCAGGGCAAAATTATGACTGCGATCTCAGAGCCCGAGATCGCAGCTGTAGCACCTTCTTCTTGTTAGACTCCTACTTGGCTCAAGATGAGGTTCCTCAGGGGAAACATTCACCAAGACATTACATACTGGTGAGCAGGCCCAATTTATCGCTCCGACTCCTTGTTGCCATGTGCCGTTTCTCTCTAGGGCTCTCGCCGTACATTCAACCTGCTGCTGTCTTTTATGGCTTTGCCAATGGCGAGGCGGACCAAGACAAATGGAGGTTGCTTCTTGTCCCTATCATAGTTCTCTCTTCTTTCAGGAAGAGGCTTGATATCATTCCTAAGGAGAGAAGAATGTAAGAGTCTTGTTCATTTGCGTCACTATGGCCACGGCTGGATAGGGGCTTTGCTAGGGTGTCAAGCCTTCCTTTCATAGCCGACAAATGTTACAGAATCATATCCTCAACCATTCCATACCCTACCCCCCCCCCCCAGTCTTGAGTGAAGGACGATTCAACCTTTAGAGATAGGTACAGACAGCACTATACCTCAGGCAAAGTGGCCTTTTTGTGGAGTGGGGGCACCTTGTCACTGCTTCAATATTGCAGAGCTCTCCCTCATGTGCTTCCTACCTTTATTTGCCCCAGTGGGGAGAAATTCTTCAGATTTTGGGTTTGGATATTCTTCAGTTGGCTTAACTTTGGATATTCTCTGAGATTTGATTGTGCCCCATCTCCAAGACTCCATCAAGAGGGACTTATTAACAGGTGATTCAACACCTCACTGGACATCCAGCCATAGAGCAGTCCCAGAGAATCACAGGGGCATGGATTTTAACTCCAATTGATATCCTTGGTTCCCGAAGGTCCTCAAGGGGGAATTTCGGAGACCATTGTCGGATCCCTCTATAAGGTTAAAACGTCCATTTGAATGTGCCAAGAGGTCAATTGGCACTCTGTGCAGTCAATCTTGGACAGCATCAGGGAGAGGCGACCTGCCTGTCATCTCTACATCACTTGGACTGAGATAACCCTATCCACTTTCCATCATCCTGGCACCCAACCGGTACCTCGATTCTGTTACTCGGATCACTTCGCAGTTACAGGAGCCTGCCATATACGTGTCGCCTCGGCCCCCAAGTCTTCACAAGATCCTGAGTCCGTGGCATAGTTCATGCTGGTCACACCTGAGACGTATCCGCAGTTGCCTGATCGATCCACTGGACGATATCCTGGATATCCTTGTCCTAGATTGCCTGCGAACTTCCAGTTGTCTTCAAGCGCGTGAGTTGGGAAGACAATCCATGTCTCGGAGCAAGATTGTCCATAATTTTCAATGAAAGTCATTCTGATACCTACCACTTGACTGCTTCTATTTAGGAGCAGTCGATAGACACCGGTTGTGGAGTCTAACTTCCCCAGAGGACAGAACATATCAAAGTCCTTAGTCACGCAAATCAGATGTGCGAGGCGGACAGCTATTTCTCGGGCACGAGACTCACCTGAGATTCCATCAAGGCAGAGTGAACATCTCAGGGCTCCATCTCAGGGCTGGCAAACGTGCAGGTAGACTTTCTCAGCCAGAGCACGGTGTACTACTATAAGTGACGGCTGTACCCGGACATCTTCCAGGAACTGTGCCAGAGATTCAGCCATCCAGTCCTGGACTTCTTCATCACCCCAATAAACTTGCAACTTCCCAGATACTTCATGAGGTTTCCAACTCTGGGAGCAGAGGGAGTCAACGCCCTCTGCTGTCCAAGGCCCAGGGGCCTGTTGTATGCATTCCCCTCCAACTCTGATTATCTGTGATCTGCGTTCCTTCCTCTCCCCATCATACTGGGAATGATCAGGAAATGTCTCGTGGAGCAGGCAGAGATCTTGCTCATCGCACCCCGTTAGCCCAGACAGTCATGGTATGCAGACCTTGTCAGTCTCCCTGTGTCCCGGTTTTGGAGAATCCCTCAAGACGGTCCACCCAGAGCCTCAGCGGCTCTAACTGACCACCTGGCACTTGAGAGGTGATCCTGACGAGGGACAACTTTTCAAGAAGTGTTTTCCCCCCCTTTCCTCCCTTCTTTCACCTTTAGTTTTTTTTTAAAAAATACTATTTTTTAGTTTCAATCCAGTTTTCTTTCTTCTCAGTGACCAGCAGATATCTCTCAAATTCAGCCACTAAGTCTCTTTCTCTGATCTTAAATATGCTGTGTCACTATCTCTGTAATGTCCATTTTAAATCCAAAATCCCACAGTTCAAGTACTCTCAAATTTCAGTTCAAAGAAGATGTCCAGTCCAGAGACTCACTTCTCTTTCAAACATCTGGATGATCCAACGAACTTTCTCATCTTCAGACTTTCTACCGCAGTTTCTTTGTCCACTCTTGACACTCCAAAATCGGAGCTGTGAGAGCAGTGGGGGAGTGGGACGAGCCCACCCTGCTCAGCTTGACTGACTCACCGGAGTTGCCTGCGCAGGATACCCAATCCTCTTGGAGCACTAGACAGCCTCAGTGAGTCTGAAGGAGTACAGTCTTGTGCTCTTTCAGGCCTCCATCTTCCATGCCAAAAGCTTTTTTTGCAAAGAAGACCAGAGGCCTTAAGGAAGCACGAGATCGCACCTTGAAAAATTTCCATCCCCTTTGCAAAAGCTTTTGGTATGGAGGCCTGAGGCCTGAAGGAGCACAAGATGCCCCCAAAGGCTTCTGTCCTTTGCACCAAAAGCTTTTTCAAATGGTATGTAAAAAGACAGCCACTTTTTCTGCCACATGGCCCTGACTCTGCAGATCTTCTAAATGTAAGTGGGCTATTGGTGACAGGATGGGGAGGGAATAGGTAGCAGGAATGTTGCAGCATCTCTGTGGTTGGTTGTAACGGTGAACAACTACAGTGATGCTGCATCATTCAGAACTTCGGGACTGTCATAAGGAGAGGTATCATAAATTTTAATCATCGCTGTCATAACTTGAGGACTACCTGTACTGAGGTACTTACTTCCTGTACTTACTTCCAAATAAATATGCAAAATAAATGTTCAGTTTGAATGAGTTCAAAGAACAGCTCATATAACAGAGGGTTTTGGGGGTTAAGTGTGAAGAGATTAGAGCTTGAATCCCACTTGTACGTCAGTGGGAAATCTTAACCCTTTGTTTACTTCCACTGAAAAAATATAAAACAAAAGAATAAAAGAGGTTCTTTGAGGGAAAAAAGAACAGTATTCATATGTGTCCAGGTTAATTTTCAGTTATGTATATTCCATAAAAAAGGAGGTTTATATGTGTTACAGGATGTTTTTCAATAAAATCTTCAAAGTTATAAAGTGCTTTATGCATAAAAATATGTTTAGCACTAAATTTGTTGACTTTTAAATATCCAACGAAATCTGTTTATCATTGTTAAAACATTTTATTGTTTGATAAATGCTTAATTGAAAATTTGGCATAATGCTTAGTATCATGGATACTTAAAATAGATTCCATCAGAACTAATTGTACAATGACATTTATATTTGCATAATTAAAGTCATCAATGGACATCTGTGAGATTTGCTAGAGACACTTTATCATAGATTTCTTAACCACTGTACCTGTTTGGTTTTTTAAAAACAATAGTTGTTGGAATAGACTGCAATGAATTCCTTTGGCTTTAGTATGTACCTTAGAATTACTGCAATCAGAAGAAGTCCAGTTAAATCCATTGGGTTAGTTAAAAAATATTTGCGTTGCAAATAGCCTTTTGTCCACATGCTCCCCCATTTCAATACATAGGAGTTTTGAAATTTCTACTTCAGTTTTTATTTACAGTTCTATCCTATCTTTAATTCAGGAGCTCCAGATGGGATACATAAAATTCCTACTATGTTTTTCTTATAGTAGCAACTTTGTGAAATAGGTTATGCTCAGAGAGTTAGAAGTCCCCAGCTTATTCTGCCATCAGAACATGATCAACCAAAATTCATGTCATAATTTATGGAGCTGGTTGTTTCAACAATCACAATTAACATTAAGCACTGTTTAATGTTTGAACATTCCTTCAACCTGCAGTTGTTCTCTTATAGAAGCAGAAACTTCTTTGGCCATGCCAGTTGACCTATCTGAGACTCTGGATATTCCTATAACATTAAACATGGTTCAGCAATTATCTGTGAAGTAATGATTCTTCAGCTTAGATGTTTTAAAAAAGCGGCCCTCAACCTTTTGGGCAACCTAGGCCAGTTCCAGGGAGGTAGGATAGGTTTTTTTTTAGAAGCATTTTCCACTCTTCGAAGTATAAAGAAAGGATGCTGCCTCTGATAGCGGAACATTTATATCCCACTTTAACCAGGACAGAATTTTGCTTTTGAACCTTCAATGGAGCACCTTTATGAACTAACACAATTGGATTAAAGGAGGAAATGGATAATTCTAATGGTATTAGTCAAATGTGTCGTTGAGTTTTTGATGTTAGCACTATTAACTATCAAGTGTCATTAGAGATGGCAAAAGTAATAAAGGCAATCTAAGCCAATGTTGTCAATGAAAAGATCATTTAAGTTACAAGATGGAACAATACATTATTGGGATGGGAGGCACTTTTAAACTTCTAATACCATGGTAATATATTCACTGCACATAAAAATAAGTTTAGAAGTGGATTTATGCACTTCAGTTGTACCCTCTAGAAGGTGGCTGGCACATGTGACGGGAAGCTAAATTTCCGGTTTTTGGTGCTCCCACGTCCACATGTGGGGGAGCTGCTCTTCTGGTTTTTGGCGTGAATACGCGCTCCTGTTTCAGAACTCTGCTGAAAAGGTTAGCCACCATTGCCCTATAAGTGACATACCATGAGATGTGGCTAAGCTCTTTTTGTATAGAACATTCTCAGGATGTTGCTATCTCCATTGTATGATAACAATTGTAAGATTTGTTAGCCAGAATCATGTACATGGGCAGCCAATTCAGTTACATTCAAATTAATTTAAGATTCTTTATTTTCTAGAAAGAGTTAATGTAATAAACCGGGAACTTTTTTCACAGAAATTAGAGCTACATTTCTGACAGTTTTTTTTTAAAGCCCTAAACATGTTATGTTGTATATGGAGTGATCTGTGATGGAGAACCAAAGCATTAGGCAAAGTTAGTGAAACAGATTATTACCCATTCTCAGGAATCAAATAGCTAGATAACTTCTGTCAAGGCAGTTATTTTTCAAACAATATATATGCAGAATCCATCAAGGAGCAAATTTAGAAAAAATAATCTAAGATAATTGAAAAGTATTAAAACTTTCCTACTGAAGTTGGAAAAGGAAATAAGAGCTTAATGACAATGAAAAGAGTCTATTATTTACTAAGTATAGAAAAGTGAAATAAGTCAGCTTACCATAACTGTAAGACAGCATGTAAAGGACCTTGCATTTGTGTTAGCACATGGAATGATAGTTCTTAATGTTCTTTTAGAGCAGAGGTCCTCAAACTTTTTAAACAGGGGGGCCAATTCATGATTCCTCAGACTGTTGGGCCAGACCGGCTGGGTGATCATGGCCAGGTAGTCATGTAACTGTATGGGCATGGCTAGGTGTCATGTGACTGGGTGGGAGTGGCCAGGTACTCATATGACTGGGTGGGCATGGGTAGGTGTCATGTGACTGGGTGGGTGTGGCCAATTTAGCAATCCATTTTGCCAATTTAGCAGTCCATTAAACAATACACACAAATTAAACTTTAATTTGTTTTGCTCTTGAGGGTGTTTTATTTGCTTTTGTTTGCATGTTGCTCTTTTGGTTGACTTTTTTTTACTAAATCGTTTAAGTTGTTTAATAGTCCACTTCAGGATACCCAGTTTTGCAGCAATTCTTCTCAGGCCGAAGGAGTTTAAAATGAATGAGATGAGAGTTCTCTCTCTCTCTGTCTCTCTCCCCCTATTATCTATCTATCTATCTATCTATCTATCTATCTATCTATCTATCTATCTATCNTATCTATCTATCTATCTATCTATCTATCTATCTATCTATCTATCTATCTATCTATCTATTTATCTATCTATCTATCTCTGTTTCTGTCTCTGTTTCTCTCTATCTCTGTTTCTTTTCATATCTCTTTCCACATCTCTCTCTCTCTCTCTCCTGGGGCATCTTCTGCAGGATCCCCTTCAATCCTGGCAGTGCCCTGGGATACCTCATTGAATTCCTTTCCATTCCCACCCCATGTTACTGCTATTACTATTCCATCCCATCTCATCCTATTCCCATTCCATTCTCTCCTATTTCCATTCCATTCCATTCACATTGCAGCAGCAATAACTTTTGGAATCTTGCTGGCTGTCCTGGAGCTTCCTCTGCACATGCCGAACGTAGGCAACAGGGTCGATAAAGGGCTTCGTGTGTCTGGCAGGCAGCATCCGACCAGGCAGGCATCACTTGGAGCAGATCAGGCAAGGAAGCCCCAAGGCAAGCTAGGGAGCGGGCACCACAATAGCCTCTCCACTGTCTTCTTTCCCCCACTGTTGCCACTTGGATGCGCTTCCTGCCTCTCTCCAGGAGCAGAGACAGACGTTCTCCTTCAGGGGCAGGTAGCCCTGGAACTGCCAAGTGGGAGAAGGACAGACAGCCAAGCGGGGGGGAGAAGGTAGTGGGGGCAGCTGTTGTGGCATACGCTCCCTAGCTCACTCGTGTCTCGCCATCTTCACTTCTCCACGGGCCGCCAAGCTCTCCTCATGAGTGAAGTGCTGCGCCTTTTGCCGGCCAAGGAAAGAGCTCCAAGATTTGCCACCGTCGCTTTGCCAGGTAGGGGGGAGCCAAAGTGTCCCAACGGAAGAGGCTGCGCCTGCTGTGTAATTAATTATCACTTCCAAGAGTTGTGCTTAGGCCAGGGTGGTGCTCTCTACTGAGGGCTGCCCGCTTGCCCTCCCCCTGCCTCGGACCCCACATCCAGCCCATGACTGGGGGATCTGCTGCTTCTGGGCTAATCCGGCCGGCATCATGGCACTTGGGTGCGGCATGCTCTCGAGTCTCCCACCCCTCTTTGCTTCTGCTCTGCTTCACCCAGGATGAATGGAAAGCACGCAGGTACCTGGCACTCAGCAAGACTCTTGGAAGTGGTGCATAATCATGCAGCAGGCGCAGCCTCTCCTGTTGGGACCCTTCATTTTTTCCCCCAAAGCAGAATGACAGTGGACTGAAGTCCCTGGCAAATCTTTGAGTTCTTTCCTTGGCTGGCAAAAGATGCAACCCGTTTTTGGCCCTGCCATCCCTAGAAGCACTGCCGGCCAAAAACAGAGAGCACAGATGCCTCTCGGGGCCTCTGCCTGCCCCTTTTTTGGCCTTCCTGTTTTCTGCAAAAATATGCTCTCACACTCACACACACACACACACTCCTCCATCCCTCCTGCTTCTGCAAAAACTCTTCCACACGAACTCTTTCAGAGGCACACATTCCTCCCTCCTCTCTCCCTCCGGCTTCTGCAAAAAAACGCTGCTTCCACAGGGACACATTCCTCCTTTCTCCCTCCCTCCAACTTTTACAAAAATGCCTCTTTCACAAGCACGCATTCCTCCTCCCTCCCTCCCTTTGGCTTCAAATGCCCGCACGCTCTCCCACCTGCTCTCCTCCCTTGCTTTCTTAGGCAGGGCAGCTCTCTCTCCACATGCACCAGTCCACTGGCCATATCACCCCTCACCCACCAGCCCACCGGTCTGTGCCTTTCGGCCTTACCTGTGCAAGCAGTGGTGAGCAGAAGTGTGTGGGCAGTGGTGAGCAAAAATAGAAATTCATCTGCAATCTGCAAGGTATATAAAGGCTGGAGGAGGGGTGATGAGGGCAGCAGGAAAAGCCAGCCATGCAAGGAGTGGCTGGAAGGTGAGGGACTGGGCTTAATCCCACCACTGCACGGGCCAGATGGATTGTGTCAGTGGGCTGTATCTGGCCCATGGGCCGTAGTTTGAGGACCCCTGTTTTAGAATGTCATACTTTATCTTATGAGCTAGTCTACTTGTAGGTGTTCACTGTCTTATGAAAATAAATTGGCCTTGTATTTGAATGAGAATGATCTGAAATTTTGAGCAGAACTATGTTTATCCTGATCTAGTGTTCAGTTTCTTAATCTAAAACATCTGCTTGCTCATTTTTGGCAGGGAAGCAAATTTGAAGTTGTGGTTCCTGTTTAGGTGTTGGAATGATATTTAATTTTTCTCATCCTCTCTCTTCCATTGCTCCTCATCCCCAGACTGTGAACCAGAAGAAGTGACTGACTGGTCTATGGATGAAAAATGTTCCTTTTGTAATTTGCATAAAGAAATAGTCAGTGTAAGTATTTGATCTTGACACATATTTTGTCCAAATTTCCAATGTTCTTTAAATATTTTGCTATATAAAACATTGATAAATATATAGTTGTATAATGGGATTTTTTTCTTGCTCACCTCTAATAAGATTTGCTTTTACTTAGAAAATTGGGGGTTCTTTGTGCATTTTAGGATCCTACAACGGTTCTTGGTTCTTTGCAGTCAACAGAGGAGTTGTCATCTCAGGGCCAGTCCAACACTGATAAAATTGAGTGCCAAGCAGAGAATTATTTAAATGCACTCTTTCGTAAGGAAGGTAAGATTTTACTTCATATTATGATATATAGTGCTCAGCAGAAATTCTACATAAAATTTATTTATTTTTTCTTTCTTAAAAAAATTCTTCTCTAGCTCTAGCTTAATTTCTGAAAGGTATTTTGCAGTTGAAATAGCTTTTCTCTAGTTGAGCTTTTCATATGCATTTAGTTTATGAGGAAATTAATTTTTAAAGAAAGAAAAAAACTGATTTATTTTCCCATTTTTAAAAATCTTGTAACATTTCAAATAATTTAAACCGAGCATTAGTTTAGTATAATATTGTACATCTTTCCATGCTCATGTGTTGAACATAATATTTTGGAGTACAGTGAAGAAAAATTTGTAAGACATCTGTGTTCCTACCTCACAGAATACTTGCAGGAAGTATATGCATCCAGTTTTAGAGCAGTTGTTTTAAATTATCCCACAAAGAAAAAGATTTATTTTGGGGGGGATAGTGATTAATGTTTGAAGGTGAGGAGGTATGAAATTAGTATTCTGTCCGCAAACCTGGTTTTGTATATAAACTTGTTTCTCTTTTAACTTTGAGATGCAGTGTCCTTTATTAAGCTTGAGTTGTCAAGTCAAGCAATATTAGCTGAATATTAAAAAGCTGCATTTTGAATTTGCCAGTTTCTTTTAACAGTTTCTTTGCATGTTTTTTCAATAAACAAAGGTAATTTATGGAGATACCGTATATACTCGCATATAAGCC
>BHFT01028419.1:0-45472 GCA_004320025.1 Laticauda laticaudata
GCCCAGTGTTCTAGTCTGTCAAGATCCATCTGGATCTTGAGCCTATCTTCTTGGGTGTTAGCTATTCCTGCCAGCTAGTATCATCTGCAAATTTGGTAAGTTCCCCTTCTATTCCCTCATCTAAGTTGTAAATGAAGATTTTGAGTACTGGGCCTAAGACGGAGCCTTGTGGCACCCCATTGCTTACTTCCCTCCATGTAGATTTAGACCCATTAAGGACTACTCGTTGAGTACGGTTTGCCAGCCAGTTGTGAATCCATCTAGTAGTGGTGCTATTTATTCCACTTTTTTCTAGCTTACTAAGAAGTAGGTTTCAGTCTACTTTTCCGAATGCCTTGCTGACTTTATCGCATGCCTTGCTGGCATTGTTTTTCAATGGTTTATTACAGATAGCCCTTGACTTATAAGCACAATTGGGACTAATACTTCAGTCACTAAGTGGTGGGGCTGCCAAGTAAGTCGTGCCCAATTTCATGACTTTTGTCATGAAGTGAATCAAATGGTCATTAAGCAAATCTGGCTTTCCTATTGAGTTTACTTGTTGGAAGTCCACTAGGAAGGTTGCAAATGGGACACTGCAGCACACGTCAGTTACCAAGTGCCCAAATTTTGATCATGTGACCAGGGGAAGCTGCAATAGTTTCAATTGCATATTCCTTCATATGTCACTTTTTTCAGCACCATCATAATTTTGAACAGTCCTAAAACAAATGGTCCAATACTGAGGACCACCTGTACTGCCTTCTTTTGAGATTCCATACAAGACTCATCGGTGTATCCCCACCACTACCCTTAAACTTGATATACTGCACTTACTAGTAACAAAATACATTAAATACATTATGTTGATAAGACAATTTTATTGTAGTTTTTAAAAAGATGATCAGCCTACTTTACATTTAAATCTTTGTCTAATGTCTCTCTTTCTGGTCTCGGTCTCAGTTTCAGTCTCACTCTCTCCATCCCTCCCTCCCATTATTATATGTGTGTCTCTGTCAGACCAAAGTTTAAATCCTAAGCTTTCTCCTGCCTTTTCAAAACAATGGATTCTTAATAATTTCTTCCATCTTTGTACACTGACATATGTTCTATATTTACACAACTGTTCCATGTAAACTTGGTTCCTGCCTTCAATGCATAATGTTTTCCAGTGACAAATTTAGGCAAAAAATTATGTACAGCTATTTAATATGGCTATATTCAACACAGTAACTCCAAACCAAACAAACCATCTTATGGCTTAGTAACATAATTGAACCCAACCAATTACTGCTTTTTAACCCAGGTAATTACTATTGTTTAACGTCCTGGTGTACATCTCTCAAATTCACAACCGAAATCATCTCAACCCAAATTATCCTATAACAAACAGTATTTTAAAACATAATCATTTTAACAATTTGTTCAAAGAATGATTACTACACTCATTCTACTTGTTTTCACTATTTTTAAAACACTGTTGGAAAAGTTTTTTTCTGTATACAAAATATAGTTACCTAACCATGTTGTTTTAGATGTTTTACCTGATTATCTTGGTCTTCTGAAAAATCTATGAGCTCATCTTCATTTAGTTTATTGCTGTCAGCAGATTTTTCGCTACAGTTTAGCCTGATTTTCTGTAAACCATCTGTATTAACCATGAAGATTAACAAACAATATAAAGAAAAGAACATAAAGAAATGTTATATTAACTGGACCAACAAGGCTAAATCTCCAAAGGAATAGTACTTATTTTAGCATAAATCATTCTTCTTAAAAAGGATTTAGTTTTGTTTTGACAAATTTAAACTTCCTCATTAACCATTACCATCAGCAACCTTACCCACAACTATTGGGAACCTGGATTCTTGCAATTTATGGCAATTAACACCCACGTAAGTGGCTAGCAGGCTGCAGCTTCAATTATAAATTCCATCCTTAATGTTCCATATTTCAAGAAAACAAATTCTCAAAAAAGAGTATTATTATCACTACTAACTACAGTACATTAAATGGAGAGAACAGCACAGAATAATAGTTCAATATGTGAAAAATCACAGCAGCTGCCTTTCTTCTTGTGAAAAGAATTCTGATTATTTACTGTGAGAAAATTGTCCACATTTTCCACATGAACAAGTATACCTTTTAATTGACATCTGGAATTTCAGGAATGGTTTGACTGTTTATAACTCTTATTAACTATAATGTGAAAACTGGAAAACCCTTGGCCTACACAAGCCCTACTTGTATCTACAAGCCTCCACGTCACACTAGACACACCCAAGCCTCAAAGAGGATATATCAAGATCCTGATCATATATTGATCGAGACTAATCAGCTTTTACTTTTCTTCCATATGTTGCCATATATTTTATTATACACTGCAATGAAACAGACTAACAAATTAAGGTCCCATACAAGTTTGCTAGTAAGCAAGTTGGTCAAGATTTTAGACCCTCTCTCTTTCTGATGCATTAAGAAAACTGATTATATCTCAAAATAAATCCTAATAAAACCCTCTATGCATAGTCATCTGCAAGGCTATTTTGTGAACTTTTATTGATTTATACAATTCTGGACAGACTCTGGACAGAAGTCATACATGATGCAGTGACTTCCTGGCTCTTAGAAAGCAGGTTTATTCTCTGTGGCCAAGGTAACATAACTGGAGAAGTTGGGAAAAATGGGAGAGATTGGTGACAAAAGTCACTGGGAAGGACAGTACTATCCCATCCCACAAAATATTTCAGTAATCAATAAAGCACATGGCTCTTGAGACAGAAAGATAACATTCCAAGGAAGCCTGAACCAACTGGAAACACCGATGCAAGTAGACAATTTACCTAAAAAACAGCAGTAACTTTTACTGCAAAAAACTAAGGTTTAAAAAAGTCACATGTCATATGGGTGGTCATACATACCGTATATACTCGCATATAAGCCGACTTTAGAACGCTTTTTTTTTTCCAAATTTGGGGGTCGGCTTATACGCGCATAAATCTGATTTATCGGTGGCCCTGCCTCGATTTACGCCGGAGCAACGACTTAGCATGGCAGCTTCCTGCGATGAGAGTCTTGGCTCTCGCACTCCCTGTCAGCTGGCCCTTAGCAGCCCTCGCCTCAAGGGAAACGCGCGCGAAAATCAGCCATTTTTCTCCCTGGATGGACGATGAGCCGCAACTTTTGCCCTGCCGACTTTTCCCTCTGGGCTTCACTTCTGCTGTTCAGGGAAGCCGTGCCCAAAGCCCTGTCCTCCCAGAATCTTTCTGACGGTGAGATCAGGGGTTGAACACCATGGTATTTGGGGGTCAGCTTATATGCGAGTTTTTGCAAAATTCCTCATTTTGGGGCAGTTTTTTAAGGGTCGGCTTATATGCGAGATCGGCTTATATGCGAGTATATACGGTACTTTTTAAAAAAATAGATCAAAGCAAATGTAAAAAAAGCCAATTCTTTTTGCAATTACTCGATGTTATTCAAAACTCTTAAAAGAGAAACTGAGGTAAAACACAGACCTCAAATTAAGAATAGACCTTAACACATCTTGGATATTAATATCCTTACCTTCCATCTTTGTTTAATCTTGTTTAAATAAGTTACTATCTGTTCAGATCAGAAAAATATCACCAAGTCTAGAATAATGCTACAATAGGATGAGCAATTCAGAGATCTTTTAAAATACTTTCTTAAAAATAAAAACAGAAAATGTTGCTAAAACGAGGAAAGCCAAATAATATGCAAAGAACTGATAAAGAATGCAAAATACACAAAACAAAACCCTTGTACATGACAAATGAAATTAAGGCAACAATGAAAAGTTGAAATGCATTTGGAAATAGAAATTGAACATGGAGGCCACTGGATGTCAAAAAGTATTAAAGATATACTAAAGGAAGATAGGGAAATAGTAAGAAAATTGATTTTCTTGTTACTAAGGACACAGAACAGATTTTTCAGGAGAAAGATTAGACGAAAGGGGTATTAAGAGTTCCTGTGAACAATTCAGTGGAAATATCCATCCAATGTGCTGCAATAAAAATGGTAAACTGAATACTTAAAATTATTAGAAGGAAAATGAAAACAAAACTGTTGATATAGTGATCTTATAGAAATCTATTGTGAGATTGCACTTGGAGCAGTCTTTGAAGCTTAAGAAAGATATTTCACAGCTAGAAAATATGCAACAAGGCAATCAAGAAATTTAGGCAGTTAAAACAGCTCTGTTGTGAAAAAAGATTGCAGCAATAGTGTCTTATTTAGCCTGGAACAAAAAAGGATTTAAGAGAGCTGATAATCACATAAAAGTATGCATAACATAGGTAACACAGAAAGAGAGAGAAACTTTTCTCTCCGCAATACTGGAACTTGAGATCATCCACTGAAGTTAAATGTACCGTATATACTCGCATATAAGCCGATCTCGTGTATAAGCCTACCCTTAAAAAACTGCCCCAAAATGAGGAATTTTGCAAAAACTTGCATATAAGCAGACTGCCAAATACCATGGTGTGTTGTTTGGGCTAATAACAAAAGAGTATCAATATGAATGCACTGATGAAGGTTCATTATCAAAGCATTTGTGTAGGAAACAATATTAAGTTAATTACCCGGTATGTAAAGAATCTGATGTTGCACGTGACGATCGCAAACACGAAAGCAGTCACGTGAATGATTAACCAATCACAGCGTGTTATGATCAGGCAATAGAAAAAGCAAAATGGAGGCGCCCAGAGTAAAAAAAAAAATGTGCTTAATTAGATGTATTTATGTTGCATTTTATTTGAGGTACAGTTAAAATTAATATTGAAATTGAGTTGTAGTTTGTCAGAATTAACTTTATTTAGTGCAGTCTCAATTTTTATGGCTGTATGTATGACTGAATGGTAATATCGATGATATTGCGTGATCTGAGAAGTGGCGTCATGTCAGTTCATTTGTGTGAGATCAGATTTATGCGCGTATAAGCCAACCCCCTAATTTGATTAAAAAAAAATTGAGTTTTACAGTCAGCTTATATGCGAGTATATATGGTAAGTAAATTTGGAACCAACAGAAGAACATATGTTTATATACAGCCCATAGTGAAACTTACAGGATTTACTGCTAGCAGTTGAAATACTGTTATGCACTATGGATGCTTTTAAAAGCAAATCGATTCATTGAAAATCAGATGATAAGTGGCTAGTAATGCTGACAACTATTTGCTGCTTCTTAGATCATAAGCAGCATTTCTTAAATACTAGTTGATGGGGAACAACAGTCCTTAAACTTAAGGTGCATCCAGCTGACCACTTTGTGAAATTGAATATGGACTAAATATTTACTCTAATTCACTACTAATTTTCTAGGCATTGTCAGGTGGAAGTCCTCTCAATCGTGCTATCTCAGAAGCTTTGGATTTTCTGTACTAGAATCCAACATGAGGTCGACCTGAACATTGCTTATAAAGGTAACCTAAAATAATTTTAAATATATAAATCTACCTGTAGGAAAACAAACTATTTTGATAATTTCTGACTTAAACACACTTCAACATTATAGAGGTTGAAACAGTTGAGCATGTCATTTTATATTGCCCTATGTATAACGCAGACAGATCTAAGTTACTGTCTCTCCTTGTAACAGACCCTTCTAGACCCAATGTTAGTAATTTGTTCTTATATATAGTCTAGGGGATGGCTCCTCATATATCACTTCTCAGGTTTCCAATTTTTTTTTAAGAGCTGTAACCATCAGAGGAGAATGCTTTAATTCCCCTTAGTCAAGTGGTGACCAATTGTTTCATGATAATTTTTCCCATTTCTTCTTTTTGTTGTACTTGTGTTTTGGTTCTGTAACTCGCAAACAAAGTATTATTATTGTTAGTGGTTTGTTCATGAAATGCCGTATTATGTGTTACATTACCCATGCCTGCACTAATCTAATAATCTAAATATTATGCTCCAAATCAGTGGCTCTTCCAAACTAATGGGCTCGCAGCCTACTGCGATGTTGTACCCATTGAGAAAAATTTTGGTGCGGCTGCCAGCAGAAATCTCACCCCCAGACGCAACATACCCAAAACATATTAAATTCCCAGGCTGCCGGCGAAACAAACAGGTAGTGCCCACCAACCCACATGGTCCCCTCAGGTAACCCCTCCCTGCCCACTCCTTACCAGCAAACTGCCTGCTAAATTGCTATTTCTTTATCATCATCCTTTTTCCGACCATTCAGGGGATTCTGCTGTGCTGCGCCGAGATTTATATTAGCTAGGAAGCCCCCAGAAAATGGTTGGATTTGTTGCTTTCTAGCCATGCTTTCGATCTTGGGCGGGGTCTGCCTTGGTAACCACAGGCTGAACCTCCCTTAGACTTGGAAGTTTCTTTTATTCCAGTGCAGACTCAAGGCAAGTAAAATTTGAGATTGAGCTAGCCGATGGAAGATAGATCACTGAATGATTCTGTGAGCAAAACTCAGTCTGCCTCTGCTTTGCCTGCTTTTGGGTAAAATGTTTGCTCTTTTTATATACAGAATTCAATATTTACATACATTTGGTGTTGTGGAGTTAATTTTATGAGTTTGCTTGCAAGAACCAATTTTAGTGAGACAGACTGAAAGCTAGCCAATGCGCATAGATTAGACCTCAGAATGAATCTGTGATTCTGTGAGCAACTCAATCTGCCTGCCCGCTTTGCCTGATTTTGGGTAAAAGTTGCTCTTTTTTAATAAAAATTTAAATATTTATATAAATATTTATAATATTCACATACAAGCCATGCCCAGCCAATCACATGACCACCAAGCCACACCCACAAATTAGGCTACACCCACAGAACCAGTTAGTACTCCCTGGGATTTAAAATGATGAGTTTGGTGGTTCCTGAGGTCCAAAAAGGTTGGCGACCCCTGCTCTAAATTACAGTTGATCAATCTGTTCCTAAAGTACATTTTTGTACTTTTTAAAATTCCTACTACTAAAACAAAATTGAATAGGCAAGACTACATACCACTAGCTTGGATATGAATTTTATGTTCATTTTGCATTCCATTTGCCTCTGAAGTTTTGAGATCATGTTTAGGACATACGGGTTCCATAGTCCTGAATTCTTCTCCAGTGCTGTTCAAATGATTTAATTTTTTAAAGCCACTTTTCTCAAAAGAGTTTCTTTTGCAGTATAATGGTTCATTCTCCTCCGAATCTGTGTTTGTGTCAGTTAATTCTGCAAAATGTTTCTTGCAGAACAATTTCCTTGTTAGAGGAGACTGCTGTAATGGATCCGTTTCAGTGCATACAGGAGATGAAGCACTTCTATCTTGATTTAAAGAGGAAGATTTAATCTGTGTAGATACATTTTCTTGGTAATACGGGTTAGCCTCATATATTGGTTTCTCTAAACCTGGAAAACAGATGACAGCCAAGAACCAGTGGGCACTGCAAGTGAAAAAGAACAAAGGAATTTAAAAGTTATCTTCATAATATGTTCTAAGGTATCCAATACATTTTCACAATGCTACCCTATCTCTTCTTCCTGATATGATACATTTCAACACATCAAACAAAAAACCACATGTTCATCTGTCTTGCTCTAACTTTAGAATTAAAATAGGAGGCCAGCAAATAAGGCCTGCCGATTCAGATATATTTTGTTCTCTAATCATGAATCAGTCTCCCAGAATAGAATTAGAGCATGTATCTCCTTCAATGTCTTCCTATTAAGAACTGAAAGAGAAAGTAATATGGTTTACTTCTTGCTACAGAGGTGTTTAGAACAGCTGTCAGGTATATTGAGGCATGTCACTGTACCTCATTCTCCCGCCCCCCTCAAATTTGAAATAGAAAAGAGCAGGAACATTTTATTTTTTCCCCTGTACACAGTGGGATGCTGCTTCACAAGCTCCTCAAGGGCAATGAACACTATTGTTGCTTTTAGAGATTATCTGCAAGACAGAATAATCAGTGTGTGTATTAAATAATTCCCTTTTTGTATGTGAAAGAAGAGGAGAGGAAGCCTGTGAATGCTTAGAGCAAAGGGTAGCAAACCAAAAGGCAAAATATCAAAAGAGTTAGAGCTTTTGAGGATCTTTCCATCATAGGTCCCAGTGGCATATACACCATATTACATCAGAATGTGTATGTTTGGTTCCGAACACAACTACTGTGTTTTGTAAACCATGTTTTATAATTTACCTTACACATCCATTATATAAATTAATCTGAAGTATGTTTTTAGTTATTTTCATATATTATGCTCAATATATAATTACTGTTAAAAGAAATAATATGAAATGTGTGGATTCTACCAATATAAATGAAATTCTGATGCTCTACATATTACTCTACTTACGCTTCATTAAGAGGAACAAAAATAAAATCTTTTTCAAAGATATCAACGTGTCGTGTCCATGTTTTTACTCGACCATGCCGCTTCTGCTGAATTCTGTGAACAAATGAAAAGGAAATGAAATGTGTTTATAATTTTTCAGAAGATATTTAGGGAATTAAGTATGATTTTTCTATCTCTGATGATAATTTATTAATTACTATATTTTAATAGTATCCATACTTCAAAAAGAGTATGGATACTATATACTTCAAAAAGTATATTTAGATATGAAAGTTGGAAATAATTTGTCAAAGTATGCATAGTAGCTATAGCATATGATTGGTATCCTTCATTTATTGATAGCTATGTTCATTCTATATTACTCAATTTATATTAAAGAAATCATCAGATGCTGTATAATGAATGATCTGTTACAATCTAGTTTAGCATTTTATATATAAGAAGTCCTTCAGTTTCTCCCAGCTCAACCAAGATTTGCATTTGATTGATTGATTCTATATTCCATCTTCCATATAGGAACTCATTTAAGCACGTTTTCTAACCTACTGTTGAATCCCTAGTAGTTATTGAATCCCAACATCAAATCAAAAACATACTGAATTGCATGAATTGGTTTTACATAAATAATTACAGGTAGTCTTCGACTTATAACAGTTTGTTTAGTGATTGAAGTTACAACGGCACTGAAAAACGTGACTCATGACTATTTTTCACACTTGTAACCATTTTAGCAACCCCATGATCATATGATCAAAATTCAGATGCTTGGCAACTGGTTCATATTTATGATGGTTGCAGTATCCCAGGAGGTCATGTGATCGCTTTTTGTGACCTTCTGACAAGCAAAGGCAATGGGGAAGCCAGATTCAGTTACTAAGCCTGTTATAAACAATTGCAGTGATTCACTTAACTGTGGCAAGAAAGGCTGTAAAATGGGGCAAAAGTCATTTAACAAACATCTCATTTAACAACAGAAATTTTGGGCTCAATTGTGGTTATAAGTCGCGGACTACCTGGTTTTCTGTTAGACAAAGTTTGTCCAACTGAAATTTTACAAATATCTTTCAGCTAGACTTACGTGAGCTTTGAAGTTTCTTGAAGGTTCCTTCTCTCTCTTTGATTAAGGCGTTTGTAAAAAAAGGAACTGAACACATGAATCCTATCTGCATCTTCTTTTTTTAACCTTTCTAGTACCAGATACCTTTGTTTTGAAACAGAGAATACACAACATATTTGGCACAAAGTTAAAAACTAAAACCACAAACTGCAATTTGCTTTAAATGTTTTTAAAAGTAATAGTTCAAATCTGTTATTTGAACAATCTGAACTATTTTGCCTCTGCGTCCCAACCAGACCATGGCCTCTGACATTACTGAACCCAAATACAGTGAAACTTTGAAAGACGTTTCAGAACATATTTCCAATTTTAGTTTAATAAATCTCAAACATGATTTCCTTCTTGGATTATTATTCAGCTACAATAATATCATGATACATTGGGGGTAGGGGGATATTTAAAATAATGTTTTTTCAAGGGAACAAACCCAAATCCTTGTCTTTACACTAACAATGCCGAAAAAGCTTAACATACCAACTGTGGTAAGAGACAAATGGAGAGCTAATATTTTGCTTTTTCAGAGTATGGGAAAGTAACCATTCAAAACACTATGCATAAATTATAAAATTACTCATCAAAAGATTTGCAACAAAGTTAAAACTTCATCTTAGGACTAATGAGAGGCTTCTGACATGGCCAGATCACCATATTTCATTTTTAAATACCCATTCTCACTTATTTGTTTATTCATTTAATATTGTGCCAGATAAAGAGTTATGGAGAACTCAAAACCTTAAACCCTCTTCTGTAATTTTGATTAGTTCTAACAAGGGTTTTACTTAGCTGAGAATGTTGGATTTTAATATTTAAGGGGTTTCTCAATATCTTTATCGACATGAAAATGGTCACTATATAACTTACTTTAAATAAAAATCAATTATTACGTCATTTAAAAATTCTCCTTCATTTAAACAATGAAGATCTTCATTGGTCACAGATATACCCCCTTTTGCTGGAGGAGGCGGATAAACTATCAACCTGCAAAAAAACAAATATCAAGTAAGCTGAAGTCCTATAATGTTAAGAAATTACAAAAAGTAGAACTAACTCTTACTTTTCTATAGGACCAATGAAGACAGTATGTGGCTCTACACTTTCATCATCCTCAAAGAACTGGAACTGTGTTGCATTTTGCATCTGCATTTTAGAATCAGAGACAACCTTAAGAAAATTAACAAACAACTGTCATAACTTATTTAAAACCTTGCTGACAAAGAAACAATATTACACATCTTTTATTTTTCTTAAGGAATTATTGAAATACAAGAAAATAAATTATAACAACAGTGGATCATTTGGATATCACTTCAGACTCTATTCCCAGCTTCATTTTCAGCTTAAAGCCCCTGTCACACTGCACCAACGGATGGAAAGAGGATGTAAAACGGAGAAAAACACTTGCCATCCGTTGGTTAACGCGATGCTTCCGTTCTGTACTCACTGCCTCCGTTTTGCTTCCTCTCTATCCATCCAGCATCCGTCTATTGACATTTCATCCGCTCAGAAGGTTTTGAGCTGCTCAAAATTTTTGAGCGGAAAATGTATCCAATGCATCCATTCTGCATCCTCTAGGCATATGGGGGACATCCGTTCTGCATCCATTACGCATCTGCTATATCCGCTAGGCATCCGCTGCACATCCGCGCAACTCAAATCCGTTCCAGTGGTAAACGGACGCAAGGAGGAAGCGGAACGGACACGCAGCGTTAGTAGCACGGACGGAGAAAGGATGAAAGCTCTGCATCCTCTACGCATCCTCTACGCATCCGTTCTGCATCCACTTTCCATCCACCCTGCGTCCTCCCCCCGTCCGTTCCTTTCCGTGTTATCCGCTCTGGTTATGCAAATTTTTGCCCCTTTTGAGAGCGGATAATAACGGATGGAACATTTTTCTCGTCCGCTGTGTCCTTTTTACAAACGTTTTGCATCCGTTGGGCAGTGTGACAGGGCCTTTATGTACTATTGTTTATAAAGTATGTGCTCCTCACTCCCTTACCCACTTCACTCACTCTCCAAATCTACCTAACAATCCTAATCTGTTTAAAACAGTTCTTTATATTATATGCTCAGAAAACTTTAAAAAGGAGGGCGGCAGTTGAAAAATTTGGCAGCCTAGTGATAGCCATTTAATATGGGACTTCGTGTAGAAGTTATAAAATGAACATGGTGAATCAAGTGTATAACTGCAGCATGTGATGATGCTATCGCCATACACATAACTTTTAATATAATTATGATTTGTAATGGACGCCATTGTCCTTAACCCCATTTTTGATATGGGAAAAGGCTGAGTCTTTCTCCATAGAGACTTGGTGAAATGTGTGAATTGCAATCATTATGTCTGAACTCTAAATCTTGGTTTATGTGACATAGCAAACCTCCCATTAATTCACAATACCCGCCATCAACAGAACCATTCCTCAAGTTTACCTTCTTTTCCCTTCCAAACTCCCTCCTAGCAGTTCCTCCTCAAATATAAGCAGAGCTGAAGATCTACTTCCAAATGCCAAATGGACTTCAGAAATGTATCATAAAACACAGTAAAAACTATCTTGAAAACGGAAAATGTGTGCATGTGTGTGGACACACACCTTAAATACCCAGCTTCACTGCCATCAAATTCTACAAATGCACTTAGGATACAGGATAGGCAAATAAGCACAATATATACCCCTCCTCCCAAATAACCACCAAAACAAAATCAGAAAATAAAAATACAGATAAAATATTAAAATGAAAACATGAGCACCCTCATAATAACCTGCATGAACAAAAATAGGAACACAAATCGGAAAAAAATGCATCACATCTGGTTAGGGTGCTAGCCTAGAAACCAAGACACTGAGTTCTATTCCTGCTTTAAGCATGAAAACTGGCTGGGTGACCTTGGGCCAGTCACTTTTTTCCAGCCTAACCCACTTCATAGGGCTGATATTATGATGAAAACAGGAGGAGAGAAAAATATTATGCATGTTTATCACATTGCATTACTTATAAATATAATAAAGATGAGATTTAAAAAATCTAACCAATCCCACAAACAGTACAAAACAACAGTAGCAACCCTATCTAAAGATAAAAAATAATTCTTCAGCAAACTAAAACACACAAGTCCACAAACCTAAACAGAAACCAGGCAGGAAGAACAACCTTGTATTACTAGCATCTTACAGGTACCAGTAAAAGAAATAAAAGAAACAGAGGAGAAACATGTCAGCTTTGAAGTCATTTTTCTTTGAGCTGCTACACTCAGTGCCTGGGAATTTGGGAGGGGATTTCAAGGAGCAGTGGAAGATTAGCCACAACAACATTCCATTCTCGGAAAGTCAAGGACACGTTACCCTGGTTACCCTACATCTGGAGGCGAATGACTGGGGAAAGTCTCCAGTTGGAATGAAGTGAGGATTGGACCATGTGATGGACGTTTGGGTGCAGGGGTTGGATTTTGGATTTTCTTTGCGTTAGGGAAAACCCAGAACTTTCAGATTCGGTTTTCCCCAGATGTGCCAATATGACATCTCTAATAAAGTGGATCTTTGAGAAGATGATATTCTCAGAGTTTATTTCTTTGGAAGTTGTTACTTGGAACACTGATATAACAAAGCAGGAACAAAGTGTGATGTGAATACTTCTCTCCTGTGATAGACTGGCTCTTTTAGACTTTTCTAGGTTTTAAATCTTTAATAAAAACCTTAGTCTTCACAATAAAATATTTCACATCTTTTCAGTCTATACATAATCTAAAAACAGATTTGTGTTTTCATTAATGGAATATTTTAGACAATATTATGTATAAAGTAATGGAAAGAATAATAATTTTTAAAAAGTTACATGTTTTGTTTTGCTTTCTTTAGGACCAACGCTTCCTTTAGAAGTATCTTCAAAAGATTTTGTAAATGCCACAAGTCTATTGTTTGCTTCTTCAAAAGTAATTTTCACAAAAAATTCAGAAATGTTGTTCCTGATACCAATTTCAGTTATTATTTTTTCAAATATTGTATTTGCATGAGGATCAAGACTTGTCTCAAAAATTAAAATGATATATTGTTCTTCTGGATCTATAAATAAAAGAAAAAATGTTATGTTAAAAGCCCATGAATTTATTATAAATGTAATATTATAATCAAAATTCTCTTTTAGGTTTACATGTTCTATAGAAATAGATATTACAAGAGGTCTTGATCAATATATTAAGGAATCTCCACATGAAGAGGCTACATGTTGGAACCATTGATATATTCATCAGTGTGTTTTGAACATAATATTTGTGTATTGATCATCTAATTTATTTAGCAAAAGGGAAAATTTCTGGGGTGAATACAACATATCCACAAATGCATTTGCATTGTATTCAAATATCTCTGAAATAAATTACTGCTGAATGAAAAATAATCTTAAAAGACAATCATTCTTAATCTAATGTTGTTCCATTGAAAATGCATTTAACTTTTGCAAGTTTTAGAATGCTGAATTCACAAATGCTGTTTTTAAGTGGAATAGTTTAGTTTGTTTTTACTGGGCTCTTGCTAAAATAGTTTACATCATCAGGCGATTTTATTATTCAAAAGTAAAAATCTTTACTAAGAATGTAAAAATAGTATATATGCTTTACCATTAACCCAAAGAAATGAATTATTATTGGCATTAGCAAAAAGGAGAAATAGTGTAGAAGTCTAAAAATTTAGATTCCAAAGGTATTGTTGCCATGATAGTAAAAAATAAAGTTATTCAGCATGATAATGCCTAATGTGGCATTATCTACAAAGCACATGTAAATATAAGGATTATTGCCAAGGATTTTATCAACTTGAGAAAATTCCAAATGGCTCTGCAAAAATGCACAACCCACATTTATGAATCACAAAGAGACGTAAAACCTTGTATTAAACATTTATTTTCAGAAAACAGCATGAAAACTAATCCAGTTTACCATATTCTAGTCTGCTCATAATTCTAAAAAAAGGATATCATAAAAACATTTACTTACTTGCTCCTTTACAATCATACCAGACATTATCTTTTTCCCTGTTCATCTTCAGATGTGATCTTAAACTTTGGCAGGCAGCAGGTACAGTTTGCAAGAAAACCACTGGTAATTTGCGCACACTACACCATTCACACTTAGTAAGTTCAGAAGTTTTTAAATTAATATTTCTAGTATCATTTTCTGACTCTAAAAAATAAAAAATATTCCATCAAAATTTCATTAATACTCATTCAAAATAATAGCAAACTACCGTATTATCAGAATAAACAAGTAACATCCAAGGAAAAGTCTATATTTGTACCCACTAAATGTGCTACTGATAAAGTATTTCCTGGTCAAACACATTTGAGTTTTTGCCTGACAACTTTTTAAATGAAATAGAAAAAAAAATAAGGTGAATACAGAAGGAATATTGTTATTTCAAAGGTTTAAAAACAAAACAAAAGTCAACTTACAATGATACAATTATTACAATGATACAATTATTACTATTATTACACTTTTCCCTTCCACATATCTTTCTATTAATGTGCTTTGATACAGCACTTTGGGAACATCCAACTTCTTTTGCAATTCCCTTTTGAGGCTTTCCCTCCTGATGGAGGGTGTCAATGATGGTTTTCTGCACAACTGCCAGGTCAGCAGTTTTTCCCATGATTGTGATTCCTACTGAACCAGACTGAGAGACCATTTAAAGGCTCGGGAACCCTTTGCAGATGTTATGGCTTAATTAGCTGATTAGAGTGGGACACTTTGACCCTAGAATATTGAACCTTTTCATAATATTCTAATTTTCTGAGATTGTGGATTTGGGGTTTTTATGAACTGTAAGCCATAATCATCACAATTATGACAAATCACGGCTTGAACTATCTTGCTTTCATGTAAGATAATACTATCTCATGTATTTAGTTCACTTTTTAACTTGCATTGGTGAAATAAATGAATTTTTGCACGATATTCGAACTTTTTGAGTTTCACCTGTATTTTCACCAAAAGAAGCAGCATGTATCTCATTTCTGATGAAAAGTATAGGATTAGGTTGCACTTATGCATTAGTAAAGGAGACTGCATTAGTTTCAATGTATATATTTTTATAGCATGAACACAATAATGATTTTATGTGCTTCAAAAGGTATTTTGTGGAACCTTAATTATTGTTTTGCATGTCCATAAAATGACAGGTGGCTTAAAATATGAGAAATATAAAATACTTTATTTGTTGAACAAATTTATATGGCCACCCAACACCCTCATTATTATTTAATGTATTTTTAAAAATTCAAAACATAACACCCATACAGTTTATTTCTTCAACCACTACCTAAATATTGGTACTGTACTTTGAACATTAAATACTGGAAATTATTGCTAGTATCTATGAAAATCATTTCATTTATTGTCTTTGGTTGGTCTATTAATATCCTAAAAAATGTATTTCAAATGTTTGAATTTGCTTTGGTGTTTACTGCATTATATATAAAGAAATCATTCCTGCTTGGTTATGTATACTGGCATATTAAGTATTTATCCCACCAAATAAACACATAAAAAGAAATTCATCCAACAACATGTAGAAAAGTCATAACAGGAAAAGAAAAATACTAACCTTCCAAACGTATCTTAATATAGTCTAAACAAAACTGGAAAAGAGAATTTATATTACTAGAGGTATACATTCTCATTAACAATGCATAGTTTGAAATTATGAATTAGTTTGAAATTAATAATTATGAATTAAACCTAGACCATACAGAAATGTACTGTCCTATGTCTGCTTCAGTGCAAAGACTAAGACTTGCTGAATTTTGTTAATCATTTTTTTTCATAATTTGGGACATAAGCATTCTTCCATGAGTACATAATCACTTTTTGCATAACAGTCCAAATTCAATATATCCAAACTTCTTCACAGATTGAAGGATTTGATATTTTTGGAACAGTTTAAAAATATATTAACACCTTTAACTCCTAACTCTCCAGAATATAGTTAGCTATACAGAAATCACAGGATGGCAGCAGAGTTTTACTTCTATTCTTTTTGTCGCCACCTAATTTCTCTGCAGGTCCAAAAACCTGGTGCTTGCTACATCTAAAATTTTAGGATCTGCTCCAGATTCTGGACTAACAGAACCCAGAACAGGAAAACAATAATGGATCTTATTCAGTTTGAAAACTGACTAGCCCAGAATAGTGACAGAATATATGAGAGACAACTTGTTTGCTCTATGTGCAAAACAAATAGAAACATTTTCTATTATGTGCATAATTCTAAAGTATAATTCTATCACATCTGACTACTTCTTAACATTCTCAAAGCTCCATGCTAATTTCAATTATTTTTTAACTACATCTTTAGATTTACTACCACTATAAAACAGAATTGACAAATCTGTTACTTTACTTACAATTACAGGATCCACCACCATTTTTCGCAGAGTTCCTATTCTTATACTCCGACAGTGTAATATGACACTTTCGTAGGAGTTCTGATATTTTGAAGGAATATCAGTCACAGTTTCTTGGGGGGAAACTTTTCGACGCTTTACATTGGATACAATGTTGCCAAACTGTAAAATAATTAACACCACCATCTTAATTTATGAAAAATAACAATTATAACATTTATTTAAAACATATGGGCTATGTTTCAAAATTACTGAAAACTGGCCAAAATATTCAAAGTGAAACTTTTTTTTAACTTTCAGAATATTTGTGCAAACAACAAGTCTTTATTACAAAGAGCCCTAAGCAAATAAATGTATCATTCAACAGAGATCAAAACATAGATCAACAGGCCTTCACCTGGGTAAAAAGAAGATTGCTCCGGAAGATAAAAGACTGAAAATCCCTTTCTTAGATCATCATCATGTGACATCTCCAGAAGGTGATGTCACCAATATAATTTCTCTTGGTTACTAGAATGATATAATAGGCCTATAATTAGAGATAAAATCATTCAGTAACCATTGTAGGCTGTGTTTACTAGGCAGTGTTTCTCAACCTTGGCAGCTTTAAGATTTGTGAACTTCAACCCCCAGAATTCCCCAGCCAGCATGCGTTAGGATTTTAAAACTAGATTTGTCAACGTGCTATCTGTGGACATAAACTCTCCTTAATACTGTAGTACTTAGTACTAGAGTATTACAACTTACTCACGCTTATTAATTTAAACCTAATAGGTTTTTAAAAATAAAACAATGAGCCAAACCTTATGAGGCTTGAGAAAATCTTTTAAGATTCTAAAGCATAAAAAGAACCGAAAATCTCACAAAATTCTCACATGAATGCTAAAATCTCATAAGTATTTGGGTGCACTGATGAGTCAATGTGCAGGAATGTATGGTGCCCTTAAGGCATTGTTTGTTTTGGGTACAGTTCCATTCTGGACTCTTGTGCCTTACTTTTTTTCTTAAGGGAAAGATGGTATCTCCCCACTGTATCATCCTGAACATTAATAGTCAGGAAGCATTGTTATGTATAAGACATCATTCACAAAAGATTCTCTGTGTTCAAAATGAAGAACTCGTACATTCCATCTAAACTGACACAGGTAAGAGTTTCATAAAAAGTGGCACATGCAGATCTTACATATAAGATACATCAGAGTGAGAAGAATAAGGAATACTATCATAAAAAAATATCCTACACATGTACATCTATCGGAACTAAAGATATAAAATATACAAGCTGACAAAACATAAAACCAGTACCAAAACAGTTCTAAAAGTGCAACATTAGAACTATTTCTATCCAAATACAGTATATTTTAGAAGCATTGAACCAAAGTTAAAAACAACAATGATTCTGAAACAGTCTCATTGATTTTAACAAGAGACTTGTTTTGAATCACAAACCTCCCTCCCCTCCCATGTACACCTTTTTAAAAAGCCAAGTTCAAGGCTCAGAAAGTGGAAATAGAAGGCCAATGTAGCAATATTAATGTTTATTTAGAACTTATTCTGTTTAATTTGGATTCTTAATTCTACACAACAACATTGTATTTGAAACTTCCAGATTCTATTTTCATTTATTTTGTATAAACTCTACCGCTAAATTATTCATATACAATAGATGAGAGATGATGGCATTTGTGTCTAACTCTGTGTGGATTTTATAAATATATTATTTTGATTCATTTCACCTAGTGGATTGCTGTAAAGCATATTTGCATGTTTTTAAACAAGTTCATAACTTAGAATACCCTACAAAGAGCTGCTGCCATGACTATTAAGTCTTTAGATTAACATACCGTGAAAGTTGTCCCCCTTGACAGCACTCAAGGAGCCTGTTCATGGTGCATTTTTGTCTTTGTTTGTCCAATTCTTGCAGTGATGCTCAAACTAAAAAACAAAAATCCCCACCATGAAATCCTTACAGTGAAGTGCTCTTAATTGGGACAATTTTCAATGTATTTTAATTTAAGGATGCTTTTCCTTGTGGATTCAATTTATCTCCTGAAACTGATTTAAACTTATCAGCAAAACTGTTACAACCACTCCCTTGGGCTGTTTTCCATGTTTTTAATTCTACGGGAATAGTCGCAACATGGAAGTGATGGCCCACATGGAGATAATATCCTCTTTGGCCAATTTAAGTGTTCCATCTTTGAAAACGATGTAGTTGTTGGTCTTTGATTTCATTCTTCTTACACAGTTCCTGCAATTTCAACAATCAAATTTGATATGGAAAGCAGTACAGAAAAGTAGTTCTCATTCTACTGAGGCAAGTTTTAACTCATGTCCCAGTCCAACTAACAGCTTTAATTACATCAACAGACTTATTCATATCCAATGAGATTTTATTTCTTTGTGTTTACAGTGGTGCCTACACTTGATCTTCAATATTGCATTTAATAGTGGGTTTTTTTACATTTTTCAAATTTCAAAAATACTGTTTGGGAAACCTGATATTTTTCACAAAGCCTAGTAGTTACTGTGCAATTCTTCACTTTGTGTTTTATGGAGCCAATATGCATATCTGGTGAATATCTAATAGATATCAAAAAATATAGCGATGCAGTAATCCTACTGAAAGATAATTAAATATAGATTAGAAGAATCAATGTACATTTGACTCTTAAATTCCATTCATAAAGAAGCAAGCACTTTCTTCCTATATTCAGAACCACTGATGGACAGGACTTTTTTCCTATTAAATTAACATGGTGTATATGTATGCAGTCACTATCCAAAGTTTCCACTTTCACAGAGACATCGTTAATAAGCTTACATATTCGTTTCACCCTGCATATGGAAGAGCTACCTGGTCTTTCATTCTTGCTTTTCTTGGTAATGCTACTGTAGATTCCGTTTCTGCTGCAATGCCAGTTAGCCTTTGTTCTAGTTCACAAGTATTTTCCTTCAGGGCTGCTTCTACTTTTCCTGTGGAAGGTGCAGGAGAAGAACAGGCTGAATCTGCTGGGCGTGGTGATATGCTCTCCATTCTGTTAGTGACACCAATCTGATCTTCTTCATCATCACTGGAGAGCACAACTGAAAACAAAAGCATTTACCTGATGTTTATATTTTATGATAATCAAAACATGAACTTTTAAAATTATCATGACAACTAAAGTTTACTATCAAATTCTAAATAAGAAGTTTAAGATAGGAAAGAAGTGTCTATTTAGAACAAGATAAAATTCTAGCTGTGTCCTAGTACCTGACCAGCATTGGCTGATCTCAAAAACAAGAGCTAAAAGCTACAACAGGCAGGCCATACTGTTCATATGTAGAAATATAAGATATAAATGCAATTTGTATTTTATATAACTTTAAAAGAATACATAAATATTTTGCTGTGCTCTAGTATATGTTGAAGCAAACATCACAACATTTATAGCCTGCTTTTTCTGTTTCGGAACTTAGAACTAAATGTGCATTTCCTAGGTCGTCTCTATGAAAGCACTAAATATACATAGAACTCCCTAATTCTATATACGTAAAACTCTGCTGCATCAGAGACCTTCAGAACATATTCCAAAACAATTAAATAATTCTAGAGATATATTTCCTCTTCAAAATAGTGAATTTAATTTTTACCTAATTTTTTTTTTAAAAAAAGACATACTTGGATCATTTAGCTCAGATGCTGTTGTAGTCTTCTGCCGCAAATGTCCAGTCATTTTAGAACCCACTTTTCCATTTGGCCGTAACATAACTGTGCCTATGCTGCGCTTCACCACGAGGTCTGTAGAAACTGTACCAGTAGATGTTCCATAAAACTTTCTTGCATTTAATCCTGTGCTTAAAGAATGTTGCTCTGTTGAACTGTCATGTATTGATTCTCGTGCCAAATTATCATGTAAAGGCACGGTTTGCATGGATTGTCTTTGCAAGCCTCTAAAAACTCCAGATAGTTGGTGTTCAGTCTCACTTTCATTTGTTTTTCCAATGTATGGGCAAATTATGGAGTAACCATCCAAGCCCTAGGGTTATAAAAAGATATTTTTGTGCATATTTTAAAATCCTATTATAAATAAATGCAACAGTTGTTGAACACAACTTGTACATAGATTCATAGATCTAATTTAAAAAAAAAATAGAATTAAGCTTCAGTCATAAGTTACTATTTAATTTAAATTACCAGCTAATTCAGCTGTTCTTTTGCTTTTTGTCACTCTTATTTTAACACTTTACTTTTACCATCATAGCTTTTAGGTCTTTTACTTCTTATCTGATTTCAAAAATCTTCTTGCTGCTTACCTGCTCATTTCTTAAAAATATCCACTGAACATCACTTCAAATATTTAATCACAGATTTGTTGAAAGACAATGTTTTAAAATATTTACCACCTGTTTATGCAGTAAGAGCAATAATTCAGCAAGTTCACTACTTTACAACTTTTCAATTAACACTGAAATATCTAGTTTATTTTCTAATGGAGTCTGTGTAAAAGAAAATAATTTTAGATTTAAAAAAGCAAACTGTTACAACAACAATATTAGCAAAGGGATATGCAGCCAAATTGTGACAATTATAAAAGATTTTATAACCAAAGCTTTGAACTTTTAATAATGTCATTTCCTGACTTTAACAGCAAGTAAGGAAAAATAAAATATATAACCCACCTCTATGTGGGTTGCATTAGTTTTGGTGGCAGGAGATGGAAGCAAATCAGCCTGATATATACTGCATTGCCGTTTCTGTTGTACCCTCCTTGTAATTCCTGACTCTGATTCTGAACCAGACTCATCTCTGCTCTCCATCACTCTTTCTAAAAAAAATTAAAAAGAGGGAGATCGTTACTAATCACCACCAAATATCTTCACTTGAAGAACAGCAACTCTAGTTTACTCTTTTGCTTTTCAACAGGATGAAGAAAAAATAGTTATTAATTGCTTCTGTCCAGGCACCTGTGCCCTATGATAATTCAAGGGGGAAAAAAGCTATTCATTCAAAACAACTGCTTCTCACACTAAGCAACGTGGAGCTGAAATTTCAAATGAAAATTGATATACCAACATAAAGACTGACTTTTTTCTAAATATAGACCATAACCTACAGACTGAATATGTTGACTTCAATATATTAAATAACCAGGGTAAGTAACTCAAAATCTGAGACAGACAAATACTTTAAGAAAAAAAAAAGTGTAACAACACAATGGTAAAGTACTCAAGAGAATGGAGACTAACAAAGCAATATAAATATAATTCCTGCTACTGGATAGTTGGAAATAAATTTGTTTTCCCACTTCAAAACACAGTTATAAATTGAAATTTCCATATCACCAGTGAAAAATACAATTTACAGCCCTATTAATCCTCTTCTTAAATAAAACGTGAAAAGTTTCTTCTTACCAAAGAGTAATAAAACAAAGGAAAAGGGGAAAAATCAATGTGAAAGTAGTTTTTAAAGAACAAAACAGAACAAGATTTTTCTTCTTCTTTTGTAACTGTTTCTACTGAAAAGATCAAACATGTATTTATTTCTTCTTCTATAAAATATACAATTAAATCATTTTAATATTTAATTAAAAAACATACTCATCTCCTGAAGCTGAGACCATTTATTGCAATTGTTATCCACCTTTGGAATATTATGGGGGTATTCCTTCCTAGGAAAAGTCAGTAAAAAGTTGTATTCAGAAAATTTGCAACTATATTTAAAACACAGTAAATCAACAAAATGTTAAAATGTGTTTATATTTTACATTGTCGAAACCTAGAGTAAAACCTACAAGTTTCCAAACAGTGGCCGAAACTTCTGTGGGAAACTTCTGAACCTTTTATTTTTGACTCCCACTAAATTGTCTGACCATGCTGAAATTTGTTGAATGTCTATCAATTTAAAGTAAGAATCACAGAAAAGCTTATCATAGTAAACATCAAGACACATACACAAAAATCCTCACTCATTTACTATATCCTATGCCCTTTAAACTTCTAAAAGAATATAAAGGTGATTTTAGCCGCTAAGATTGTCCACTTGATTATTAAATGCTATATCTAGGCATTTAAATGCCATTCGTTGGTAGGTATACAGGTAGTCCTTGACCTACAACCAGTCCATTAGCAACTGTTCAAATTTATGACAATCCCAAAAACTATGACTTATGACCTCTGACATGTGCCCTTCCCCCCCCCCCCGTCAAATGAANCCCCCCCCCCCAGTCAAATGAACACATTATGGACACTTAGTAAATGGTCTGCATCTACCACTGATTGACTTAACGACTGCCATGTTTTCTTAACCACTGCAAAAAAGGTTATAAAATCATGTGCAGCTACATGGTGAGCTGCTTTATGACCTTCGTGACTTATGACCAAAATTGTGGGCTTAATGATGGTCTTAAGTCAAGGACTACCGATAAAACAAAAGGCTATGAAATAGAAAGTTCCTAATAATATTTATTATCTTTGACTTTCAATCACAACATAAATGCTGTTCCTAATCAATGGGTTCTATCAGTCAGCTTTATAAAATAAGTATGTAGTTATTGCCACTGTTCTGATAAATTCTTTTGTGTGAGGAGAAAAGCATATTATTTCCATATTTCAGGGGGGACACGAACTCTCATTATGCAATTAATGTGAAAATACATTAATTAAATAAGATGTTGACATTTTTAAGATATCAATAGAAACAAAAAGTTTACAGCAGTGCAATAACTATCTCTTCAGAAAAAAATTCTGATTGAGTGAAATGCACTAAGATACTTGAAATAGTAAACAGAATCTTATGTTACAATAGATAATGGAGGGGGGGAGGGAGAGGGAGAAAGATTACATCCCCAAATTACAAGGTTTCTTTCGCTATTTATATTTTAATTTCTGGCAGCCAGTTTGTCCATAATCACCTGAACTATTATGAATTTTAACTTTTAAAACAAATCAGACATTTTATTGCCTAGCTATCCCTTCTGTCAGCATGCCAAACTTAATAAAACCAGAAAGCCTCTATCTGACTTGTCCAGTACATGATTGAACTAGATTTTCTAACCTATTCTAAAGTAGCTCGGAATTAAACACTAAGAACAACTGCTGTTTAAATTTCTGTTTTGTCAAGAGAACAATTTGGATGAAATGCTGAATAAACCACAATGTAAGTCTTTCTGGTTGGTTTAGCTATGTCTCCCAGAAAAAAAAGCTCAATAGAAATAATCTTATAGAACTGACGCACAGATTGATCACTATCTATAAAGCCTGAATTCTCAGCAATTTAGCATATTGTTGTACATGAATAAGACTCTCTTTACTAAGCTATTACTAGATGCAAAGCACATATTTTAGGATAAAATGGAACAGAAAGTTGATACTGCATGTTATATTCTTTACCTATCTAAGATTCACTGTTATACTTATATTCCTTATAAGTATAAAATTTTGGAGAAATAACCATGAATACTAAACATAGAACTAAATGCTCACTTGCCACTCTTACCTATAGGACAAATATAAATCTTAAAAATAACCAACTTATTATTTATTTAATTTTAGCAGATAAAATAATAATTGCCCAACAATAAAAATAAAACTTCAGATGGCAGGAATCACTACTCTATTGAATTTTGATAAACTTTATATTTTATCTCAATTGCAATAGACTTAGTGCAGGCAATACTTTAGATGTATAGTGAATAAGACAATGTATATTTTCTGCCTGTCTTCCTTTAAAAAAACTCTTTTCTCTATGCATCATGGATTTATGTCAAGTTACTTGATAATGTTTATTAATCAGTTTGATAAATATATGAAAAATAAATAGGTAACTATTTTTTAAAAAACTGCTCATTTAAAGTAGTTCACCATAAACTTCTGCATTATCATTAATCTATGACACTTTGCAAATACATTTCATGTTCTAGACAGTTGTATCACTTTAAAGATGCAACAAATGAAATTCTATTTACCTATTCTTCACAAATAATGGGCAAGTCCACTGCATATATGACAGTTACATTTAGGAAAATTTTAAAAAATTGAAGAGTATATTAAAAATGACATATGCAAAAACTTAAGATACTTCACTGCAGACTAAAGAATATGGTGTATCTGTGGCTAACATCTATCACTTTTCAAATATCCAAAAAAAGAAAGATTTAAGTTCCCTCCCCACAATTATTGTGACATATTCAATGGCTATAAGAAGTAATAATGCAATGCTTCTAGCCCTTACATGTCAATAGTACATTACTATTTCCTATGATTATGTTTGTCATCTCAAACAAACAAAGGATAGTGGGTTAAGCCATGGTTGTTGAATTTAACACAGAATGCTTAATCAATTGCACTGAAATTAAAAAAGAGTGAAGCTTCCAATCTTACTGCACTGTACTGAAGGATGAAGCATATAGGGTTTGAGTTCTTTATGGTTCATTCCTAGTTATAAGGAAGTATGGAGATAGCCTTCAAGAAGAAATTCAATAGTCATTAAACAAAGCACTCATATGGCCCAGAATGAGAGAAGGGGGCTGAAAGAAACTCAAGATTAACCCACCTACATTATCTCTGGTACAATATGAGGGAACAGAGAATCCCTATTTCTCAGAGTTCCAATAGTTCTTTTAGAATTTATTTCCCACTGAAAGAGCTGACAAAACAGTAAAGGTTTCTCCGGTCCAGTCATGTTCCCGGTACCAACTCTAGGGGGCAGTGCTCATCGCTATTTGTTCGCCAAGAGAGCCAGCATTCTCAGAAAACATTTTCATGATCATGTGGCCAGCATGACTGTTCACCAAGACACACAAAATGCCATTAGCTTCCCACCAAAGTAGTGCCTATTTATCTACTTCATTTGCATACCTTCAAACTGCTAGATGGGCAGGAGCTGGAGCAAGTAATGGGAGTACACTTTATTACATGGCGCTTGGTTCTGGAACCCAGGCTGTCAGCTTTCCAGCCAAGTTCAACATCATTAACCGCAAAGCTATCACACCTCCCAGAGGGCTGACACAACAATCATTCATATATATGTGTGTGTATGTGGTTGTATGCATGCACATATATATATTACTCTGAGAAGCACAGAGCTGAAGAAACAAGCCTGAAGATGATGAATGAGACTTCATCGAACCGTTGCCTAGATCCTAGGGATACTTCCAATTCTACGCTGGGAGAAAACCCGAAATAACCGCAGACTCCATATATATATATATATATATATATATATATATATATATATATATATATTATTATGTGTGTGGGTGTGTGTGTGTTTTTAAGCTCGTCGCGGGTTACTTACATTTGTGCTGTTTAGCTTCCTTCGGGTATTATCCCACGTCACTGTAGTTCTGTTCAAAGTTGTAGCTTTGTTAAAGTTTGTATTTGAAGGCTCAACTTTACAGAACTACAATGAAAGCTACCAACTTTAACAGAACTACATGAGCTACAACTTTAACAGACACTTACAATGACGTGGGATAATACCCGACAGGAAGCTAAACAGCACATATACTTATATATATTTATATATATATATATGTATATGTATATGCTATATGTATATGTTATATGTATATGTATATGTATATGTATACGATACTGGTGTGTTTTTAAAGTTTTCGGGGTACTTACATGAATGGCCAGGTCAGCTTTCCTTCGCGGTATTATCCCATGTCATTTTTGCCACAAAAATATGTAGCAACAATCTTCAGGCAAGGAATCTCATCTGCCATCATGCAGCATTCTGTATTGGTGTTTATATGTAGGGTCAGGGCTATCACAGCCGTTGGTTTTAACATTTGAGGGCTAGCCTAGTTGCTGTGCCAGGATGTTTTTTTTTCGACATCCTGATTGGATTGGGAGTCGTTGGTCTGTGTTTATTGGTCTTGGAGTTTGTTTTGATTGTGTTTCTGGTTTCTTCTGTCTTGTTTTGTGGCTTTGATGGCTTGGCAACACTCGTTCCTGTATTGGAGGCTTTCAGTGCAGCCTGGGCTTCGTGTAAAAGGATGGCTATTAAATCTACTTAGGAAGTAGTTTTCATTCATGGGTGCCTGGTTGGGCTGTGTTTGAGCTGGGAGGCTATCACGGGGAGTCTGTTTGTGCCAGGTGTTTGCCTGGCTTTGTGGTATGGAGATCATTCTTATTAGAGAATGGCAGGCTTCCAAATTGATTGGACAGTCTGGTGGAATCATCTCTTCTATTCATGCTTTCGTTCTTTTTTTCCAATCTCTTTATGGCTTCTCTTGATGATCTTGTGCTGGGTTTCTATAAATGGCTATGGGTTTTGGTGCCATTGAAGGTTGAATTGTTGTGAACCTGTTCGGTTTTCATGGTGTTGGACTAGTGAGAGTCCCTTAAGAACCCCAGACAAAAATTGACCTGGGAAAACCAAGAATATACGAGTTCCCTGTGCATCATGCCCAGCCCAGATACATTAGCAGACCAATAGGAAGAATAAGTACCGCCTGGAGAACACAAAAATGCAGCTTTAAAAAGCTGGAACACATCTCCTCACTAGTTCCAACACATGAAAACCAAGGGTCATTAATATCAACTTCAATGGCACAAAACCTAGCCCATTTATAGAAAACCCCAGCACAGATATCAGAGAGCCATAGAGATTTGAAAAAAGACCTGAAAGGCATGAATAGAAGAGATGATTTCCACCAGACTGTCAATCATTTTGGAAGCCTGCACTTCTCAATAGAATGATCTCCACACCACAAGCCAGGCAAAAACACCTGGGCACAAAAGACTCCCCCTGATACCTCAGCTCCAACACACCCCAACCAGCGCATCCAGGATGAAATCTAGCTCCCAATGATAACAGCCGTCCTTTATTACGTGAAGCCAAGGCTGCACGAAAGCCTCCAATACAGGACAGCAGTGTTGCCAGCCAATCAAAGCCACAAAACAGACAGAAGACCAGAACACCATGCAAACAAACTCCAAGTCCAATAAACACCAGACCAAGACTCCCAACCATCAAGGATGAAAGAAAAAAACCATCCTGGGACAACAGTAGGCTAGCCTCAAATTTAAACTAATGGCCTGTGATAGCCTGCATCCCACAAGACGAACTCAATACAGAAGCCTGATGATGGCAGTGAGATTGCTGACGAAATGTTGGCTTTACATACAACTACAATGACGTGGGATAATACCCGAAGGAAGCTGAACAGCACACATGTAAGTACCCGCAAAAACGAATAGCATAATCAATATAATTTAGCAAAGTAGGAAGAACTGATGTAAGATTTTTATGGCGCAATTGGCAGAGATATTCTGGTCTTCAGTATGACATGAACTGTGGAAGAGTCGACTTTATCGATATTTGAAAGTATCATTGCAGTTCCTATTGAAAATGTTATTCTTTTCTAGGTATGCTTCTCACAGTAATATTATTTCATAATCTTTAATTTATCTATTAGATTTATATCTAATCTTTACTATGGATGGCAGTGATGGTATTTTTTTAATATAAGCCTAGTAAAAAAAAGGAACTCCTGTGGATTTTATTCCTCTAGTCATTGTCAACTATAGAGGGCTGTGTTCATCTCTGTTTCAAGTCCATTGAGCCTGTGCTGTCCGAAGACATTTCCACAGCCATGATTCCAGCAATAACATCACACTCAAGTGATACCTATTTATCTACTTGCATTTGCGTGCTTTCAAACTGCTAGGTTGGCAGGAGCTTGGGCGAGGATAGGAGCTCACACATTGGATGGCACTGTCTTGAACCTGGGCTGCCAGCTTTCCAGTCAACAAGCCCAATGTCTTAACCACTGATCCACCATGCCACTCCATTATAAGCCAGTGATGGAAATAATTGCTGCCTGAGATCATACAGTACTTTTCCAAATGTGTACTGCACATTATTTTCCCTTACAAGCAAATTAGGGCATGTCAAATTTTCTAACTCTCAATTTCCAAATATTAGGGGTGCTCAAAAGTTGCAATATGCCTTGGAAATTGTAAAGATATTTTGGTTATTTTAATATAATTTAGATGTGCTTGGTAAGCAAATACATAAATATCATAACATTTTAACACTTATTCAGAAGCTTATTTTAATATCCACAGCATTTTCAATAGCCACAGCAAATGATAGGATACATTCTCAAACCTGGCATGGGAAAATATATATTCATATAAAATCAAATACATTGTTTGTGAAATGTCCAATCTAAACCAATACATTTAAAACTTTATCCTAAAATCTTTATCATGATTGATGTGAAGCTCATAAAAGGGAAATCAAAATATTCCTTTCAGGTAAATTGAAATAAAATTAATAATATAGTTTGAAAAATGTCACATTTATATAACAGCAAACACATTTTGTAATGTGAGCCAGACTATGTGACAAAATTAGTAACTTAATTAATGTAAATTAATGTACGAAAATAGAGGTTTTCAGGTATCTAGGAGCTTTAGCAGTGACACCATTTTTAAGGTAAAGAATTAAGTAAGATGAATACTTCAGAACTAACCTCTAAACTTTGTTATTACTGCTGACAAGATAAGACCACACTATTAATCATTGTAGTGAGCTACCAGAAGCTGGTAAAAATAATGAATAGTCTGATGATATAAAGGAAATAGTATTACCACAAAACATCTCTTTATCCAAAACTTAATTAGGTAATCAGGACATTTTACCAGAAAACTAACCAGCCCCTAAAATATTCTACCAGTGAGCTCTTTGTTGGCTACAATTGCATGGCTGAAGAAACATGATGATAAGAGGCTAATTGAAGATGTTTTGCAATATGACACGTAATTTATTTAATTAAAGAAAAGAATCTTTAAAAAAGAGCAAATAGATCAAGAAGTCTGGGGGGCATCAACAGAAGTTTGAGGCTGCACTGGTTCCCCCCGGATGCTCCAGTGCCTATCAAACCACAAACCTACCAAACTTTGGAAGTCATTTTGTCCTGCTAAAGTACACTTTTACCAACTATCTAAACCTTTAAATGATTATGATTCTAAATTATAAGCATCTCCATCACATTAAAATTTATTTCTTACTTCCAATGTCATATGTTCTTCAGATCATAACTAATTCACCAAATTTTGTGCCAAGTTGGAGTCACCAACTATATTTTCCATATCAGGGCAGAATCTAAAGGCAACATTTATTCTTTATTTCAAATTCCTGATATGTTTTGACTAAAAGCAGTAAAATGGGACATGTGAAATAGTGTGCACTGGCACACTTGCTTATTCAAAATAAGCCAGAAGCCTAAACAACTTAAAGTTATGAATAGTAAATGCAATCAGAGCTGATATTGGTTGATAATCCTGTCTCATTTACTATCCGAGGTAAGAAAAATCCATTCAATAGTGCTAGAAAATAATATTTCCACAATATTCTCATTATCATGTCCATTTCACCTTGTGCTTACCTTTCTTTTAGATCCCGATTGCTTAAAATATGAAAGAGAGAAATATTGTAAGATACAAAGCCCTTCAATATGAGTTCTTTAAAATGTGCTTTTAGAAACCTATATTGTAACATTTAAATCAAATACAGAACCTTCATTAAGTAGCACTAAACTTTCACTTTAAATAAGGGAATTTAAACCTAAACCACAACCAGATGCAGTTATCACCTGATTGTCTCATGATCACTTGATTGACTTATTTGAAGGAGTAAATTAAATGACCTGCTGCAATGAGCAAATTTGGAGTTACCAGCTCCTGCTGCATAAGGCTAGATTAAAACAGAGAGTATAACACATTCTTAAAAAGCACTCCACTGATCTTAAAGCAGAAGAGCCTAATGCAAACTTCAAGGAAAAGGCTGGTAGGTAGGGATAATAAGCCATCCTTCAAAGCTAAATTTTTTGCAGTGAGCAAAAACCTTTGGCCATGATATTTTTAACACTGGTGGCTGATTAATAAAAAAGGAAAAAGAATATGATCTTATTCCAACACTATTTTGTCCTATTCTTCTGTCCTTGTAACTATCAAAAAAAAATATAATCTGTTCTCTGCCACCAAGTGTAATCTCATCCACTGGAATGGGTCTGCAATATATAGACAAAAATATCTGAAAGTTATTCATATATATATATATATATATATGTGTGTGTTTTTTTAAGCTGTCGCGGGTACTTACATTTGTGCTGTTTAGCTTCCTTCGGGTATTATCCCACGTATGGTAGTCTTGTTAAAGTTGTAGCTCATTGTAGTTCGTTAAAGTGTAGCAAGCTGTTCAGCAGAATCTCCATCTGCCCAATCCATCAGGTTTCTTCTTCTGTCTGTTTGTGGCTTCATTGGCTGCAACACTCTGTTCCTGTGTTTGGAGGCTTTCAGTGCAGCTTGGCTTCGTGTGAACGGACAGCTGGCTAATCCATTAGAAGCTAGTTTCACCCTGGGTGCCTGGTGGGGGGGTGTTTTGAGTTGGAGGATCAGAGGAGATCTGTTTGTGCTCAGGTGTTTGTCGTTTTGTGGTGTGGAGATCTTTCTATTTGAGACGCAAGGCTTCCAAAATGAATTGAAATCAATCTTTGAAATCAAATCTTTCACACGAAGCCAAGCTGCAACTGAAAGCCTCCAACACAGGAACAGAGGTTGCCCAGCCAATCAAAGCCACAAAAACAGACAGAAGAAAACCAGAAACACCAATTCAAGTCAAACTCAAGTACGTGAACACAGACCAGACTCCTAACCATCAAAATAGGACCAGCCCGAATTTGAAACAGAAGCTGTGAGACCACATCCATACAGAAGCCTGATGAGGCAGATGGAAGATTCTGCTGAACGTTGCTCAATCTTTAACAGCACTACAATGACGTAGGATAATACCCGAGGGAAGCTGAACAGCCACACAATTAAGTACACGCGAAAGCTTAAAAAACATATTATATACACACACACACACATATATTTGTTTTTTTTGTTAAGTTTTGCGCAGGTTACTTACATATGTTGCTGTTCAGCTTCCTTTAGGTATTATCCCAGTCATTGTAGTTGTGCTTTTAAAGTTGTAGCAACGTTTCGGCAGAATCTCATCTGCCATCATTCATCTTTCTATATTGAGTTCGTACGAACTCAAATCAGAAGCCGTGAATGGCAGATGAGATTCTGCCGAAACGTTGCTACAATACTTTAAAGCACAACTACATGACATGGGATAATACCCAAAAGAAAGCTGACCATACAATATTAACAATATACATATATATACAATAAATACATATATCATACGATGTATGTTGTGTAGAATATATAATATATTTGTTTTTTAAGTTTCGCGGTACTTACATGTGTGCTGTTCAGCTTCTCTCGGGTATTATCCCACGTCATTGTAGTGCTTTTAAAGTTGTACAACGTTTCAGCATCTCATTCTGCCATCATCAGGCTTCTGTATGGAGTTCGTACAACTCCATACAAGAAGCCTGATGCATGGCAAGAATAGATTCTGCTGAAAGTGTGGGATAATACCCAAAGGAAGCTGAACAGCACATACACACACACACACACACACACACACACACATATACTTATACATATATACATATATATATATATATAAAGTATTTTGAAGAAACTACCAACATAAGCCAAAGAAGTTAAGATATCTTTAATAGTGATAGTGGAAAACATACTTTTTTCTTTATATTTGTAAGAAAAACTCTGTTGGATCACATTAAAGGATTCTCTGAAGCTTACAGTAGGACATGAGTATGGTTCTTGGTGATATTAAAAATGTATTCTTTTCTAATACTGCTAAATTATAAACAAGGCTGAAAATAAAATCGCCAAACTTTAGAAAAATAACTCCTATATTAAACACATGTCTAGTCGTGAAATAGCAATCTGCCACAAATCAAAATGCCATCACTGTGTCCCTACTATAACATTAAAAACTGGAAATAACTTACATAAAGATTCACAAATATTCAAAAATGTACAAATGGAAAACAATTTCAAAACCACATTCTTGAACAAGCTGTAGGCCATACAGCATGTTACAACTTCAAGTTCACATATAAAGCCATAAAAAAATACAAGTCTTTAAAGTCAGACTTCAATCAACAAACATAAACACTATTTTTGAGAAGATCAAAATTAGAATGAATATATTATAGAGCTCGACAGGGAAAGGCAAAAAGATTAGAAACCAATAGCAGACATACTATAAGATACAATTTTCAAAACTATTTTTTGTTGCAAGGAAAAGTTAAAATACTAAAGTTGTCCAAGATTATTCAACAACTTTAAATTCCACAGGTTAGGAATTCTGAATACTTCAACAATTAAAGCCTTTATAGTACTGTATTGGGTGATACGTGAATAATGAAAGTATAATAGCAGGAGAAGCTAATGGAAAAAGGAAAGTTGCCTCAAAAAAGGAGATACTAAAAGCACAACTGAAAATAATTAAAATGTTAAATCAATGGAGCCAACATGGATACCCGAACAATTTAATGAAGAGCTGAATCAAACAAACAAAATGGATATATATGGATGAAAGAAATGTTACTAAAATCAACACAAACAGCTAGCACAAAACTTTAAAGAGGAAAGCTACAGCTCAGAATCAGTGGAAGCTGGCAAACAAAGCTTAAAATCACAAAGAAGCCTCAACATTCAAAAAGGATACAAGAATATATCAGTTGCTCAGTTAAGAAGGAAAAATGTAAAGAGACCAAAAGGAAGGCAGATTAACTAGTATTTTGGCTTCTGATTAGAGAATATATATCCTACCCTATTGAGAAATCATAAAGAACAGGATGAAAGATAGAACTTTGAGATAGAAATATATTCAGGGATATTTGTCAATCTTCAATAAATTTAAATCTTCCAGTTCAAAGGAAATAAATTTTAGGATAATGACTGAACTTGCTGATAACTTCAGGTAAATCCTGATATAATACACTATCTTTAATAAATCCAGAATAACTGGAAGGTGCATTTATCCCTTTTTTAAAAAAAGGAGAACAATTGATCCAAGAAACTACAGATCTGTCTGTCCAACATCAATAACCAATAAAATTCCAAAGAGATTGTTTTATAGATAGAATTCAGTAATTCATACGTATCATGAATAAACCTTGCTGGACTAATCTTTTCTCATTTTCGATCAAGTAAGTTCCACAGCAGATTGTAGTGATGCTGCAGACATAATGTATCTTATTTTCAACAAAGCATCAGACAAAGAACTTCATTGCATTCTCATTAACAAGCTGGTTAAAGGGAAGGCCAGTCAGATGAATTCTAAGTGGATACATGGCTTACTGAACATTGCTCATCAATAGTTCTTCCACAAACTGGAGTGCAGTAACAGGTGGTATCACTATACCAAACTAGCACATTTAGTCTAGAAAGAAATAACTGAAGGGAAACCTGATATCAGTGTTCAAATATCTGAAAAGCTGGCTCAATTCTTTAAGTTCTACATTACCCAAGAGGACAGGACTATTATCAACAGATTATTATTACTATTAAGAAAATAGGATCAGACATTATCAGAAATTGGAAGAAATTATCAGACATTAGAAGAAATTACCCCAAAAGATGTCCCAAAGGTGCTTTTTCAGGAGGCAACTGGACTTGTTTTTCTTCTGAAGACATTTTACTTCTCATCCAAGAAGCTTCTTCATCTGTGATAGAATAATGGGGAATGGAAGGATTTATATCCCAAGCACCTCTGGGTATCCCAAAACCTTTGGGACAGCCATGACCTGGATGATTGAGAATCTCTACAGAAGTTTAGCTATACAATTTGGGATGAACTTCCTTTGAATGATGTGGGAGTAGGAATGGATTTCCAGAGGAAAAATTGCAGACTACAGGAACCAGGAGCACCACTCAGATGACCCCTAGGACACAGATAAACCTCCAAGTGCTTCAACGACCCTCTGAATAAAAGGATGCTGATTACCAGCTGTCTGCAAGGAATATAAATCCTTCCATCCCCACTATCTAGTCAGAACTGAAGAAGCTTTTTGGATGAGAAGCGAAAATTCTTCAAAAGAAAAAAACAAGGAAGTCCAGTTGCCTCCTGAAAAAGCACCTTTGGGACAACCATGACCTGGATGACTGAGAATCTTGACACACTTTTAACCACCAAAATCAGCTTTCAGTAAGAGGAATAGATTTCCATATGAAGTGATTAATTCTCTTTAGTTAAGGTTTTCAAACAAAGGCTGGATTATCATGTATCATAGATACTGTAATTCATCCTGCATTGAGTGCAGGGGAGGGTTGGCCTAGATGACCTCAAATACCCCTTCTAATTCTCTGATTCTATGAATAGCAAATTATATTTAAATACTGAGTATAAATTACACAAAAGACAGACCTAGTAAAGTCAGACTGGCAGTCTATGATTTTAAAACTTACTTTTGTGCTGCTGTTTTTACTCGAGTTTGGGTGTGAGGACAAAAATGTCTGACTTGTCCTTCTGAATCTGAACAGGATATATTTTCAGCATTTACACTGCAAACATAATAATAAAATAGAAAAAGTATTATTATTATTCACAACAAGACCGAAATAGTTTTAAATAGTTTTCAGTCATTTTATTCTCTAAATGAATGAATGAATCAAAGCATCCACAACACTGTCTAATCATAGCAATTGCTTAAGTGCTTAATTAGTAGCAACTGGCAGCCAGTAAAAGAAATATGAAAGATCCTGATGTTCTACTGCTAGTATAGTGGGGTGAAAAAGCTTCCTTTAAAAGTTGCAGTGTCAGTGTTTTATTCTCTCTCAACACACACTCACACACAAAATTACTTATTTCACAAGTTCATCATTAATAACTGAATAACAATTGGAAATTCAGTATTATTGGAGATTTGGGCACTAAACCCAGAGATTTAAATTCTTACTTACACTATTAAAACTATTTAATGAAGTGAAATGCAACTTAATGTTTTCCAAGATTAATTTTTGATCAAAGAAATGCTAAGCATTATCTGTACAGGAATCCTTATAAATATTTCTGAACTATTTTTTAGTTTTGCTTCTTTTTCTTTAAAACAGTAAGTAAAAAAATTAAAAGAAAAAATAAAATCTAGTATCAGAACAAATTTGTCCATTTCAAAAATCTAGTTAATAATTTTGGTGATGATGATCACAGCAAATATGTTAGGAAATATCCTGGGGAAATGGGCAAAGGAAATTAAAAATGGTAAAAACAAAAGAGTTGTGTAGCTGTGGTACTAATTATACGAGTATGATTTTTATTGATACTGTTTTTCCATCTTGATCATAACTTGAAAGACAACATTTGCAGATCCTCCCCCAAAAACATCCAAAAATCAAACTATTTGAATTCATTTTGTTCACTTGAAGAATTTATAAAACTAACACTGCTTAATTTCACAGTACAAGGAAAATACTAAAGCTACAATTTGGTTTTAATTTTCAACTAGTAAAGATTTCCAGGGAAAAAATTCCTTTCTTTTGAGGTGTAGAAGGTAAAGACATAAAATCTGTTAGGATTTTAAACATGATTGGTGAATGTAAGCTATAATGATGACCACAGGAGGAGACTACTGATGAAATCAATATAATGAAGTAGGGATGTACTAAATTTATCAAACCAGATAATTTTGTATTGATCCAGAACAATTTAATTGTTTACAAAAACCACAGAACTGCTACCAAATTGGCATAATTTGAGAAGACATTTATGGCATGGTTTGAAAGGAAATGCATCATTCTATTTCATTCCAAAATTCCCTATATATAGTGTTCCTACATAAGATAAAGTTTGCAAATCCTAGGCAATTGAAGGAAAAAAGAAACTGGTAAGATATAAATGCTATGGGCACAAATATGCTAACAGTACGTGAATGGAGAACCAATTAATGGCAATATTAAAATAGGAGATAGCCCCCAAAAAACATAGAGATAAAACAGGATAATTCTGAAATAGGCTTTTGTCAATATATTACATATACAATCTCTGGTGATTACAGAAAAAGAAGTGCAAGCTCTATTACACAGACAGAAGCCAGGAAAAGCACCAGGGCCAGACAAGATAACTCCTTCTTTCTTAAAAGTCTGTGCTGACCAATTGACCCTCATCTTCACCTGAATCTTCAATAGATCATTAGAGATGTGCTATGTTCCTTCCTGCTTCAAATTTTCTACCATCATCCAGTGCCAAAGAAGCCCTCCATCAAGGAACTGAATGACTACCGACCAGTTGCTCTAACATCTATAGTTATGAAAATCTTTGAAAGGCAAGTGCTGTCCCACCTGAAAACCATCATGGATCCGCTGTTAGATCCCATGCAGTTTGCATACCAAGCAAGACTAGAAACAAATAGATTGACAAGAATGATAGTTTTGGCTCTGCACACATCCTACAGAACCCTTGTGATCTCCAAATAGCTACGGAATCTCTTGTAGACTTCAGTCAGCATCAATATCATCATTTACCAGACACACTTTCGTAATAAATTAATACAACATAGACGGTAACCTGAGACAAACACTTTGTAAGTGGAGTCGAATTAAGCTTCCCTAAAGCGCAGGAAGCAAGCAGGTGAAAGAATCACATCTGATACCTGTACAATCAGCACAGGGCCCCCCCCAAGGCTGTATGCTTTCTCCACTTCTCTTCTCCTAATACATACCGCTATCCATCTGTTAAAATACTGAAGTTTGCTGATGATACAACAGTGATTGGTCTCATTCGAGACAACGATGAATCTGCATACAGACAGCGAGGTCATAACAATTTGCCTCTGGTAATAGGTATAACAGAAAATCAGGAACTGAACACAAAAAACCATAGAAATGATGGTAAATGGTGAGAAGAAACCCTCCTATATTATCACTTCTTATACAATACATAGACAACCAACGTATCCACGTAGAGACTTCAAATTTCTAGTTCTACTATACATGACCTAAATGGACACCTAACATCAAAATATCATATAGCAAGCACAACTGTCTTCGCAATCAGAAAGCTCAAACTGCCCAGGAGATGCTGATCCAGGTACTACAGAGGATATTTGAGTCTGTCATCTGCACCTCTATAACTGTCTTGGTTTGACGTCTCTGCCAACCACACAGAAGAAACACACAAATCCGACGAGATAATTGGGACTGAAAAAACTTACTACCACACACTGCTTCAATTGAGGACACTGATACTAAGCATGAGTCAAAAGAGTGAATAATTTCCAACCCCTCACATCCCAGACACAAACGTTTCAACTCCTTCCCTCAAAAACAATGCTATTAGCAGCACTACACACCAGAACAACTTGACAAGTACAGTTTTTCCAAACCATCACTCTGCTAAACATACATTAAGAAGTTCCCACCTCATACCATGTCTCAACACTATACAACATTACCCATACTTCTCTAGCAGGCTACTATCTTAATCACCACCCCCATCCCACTTGAAATTTCTCATAATATTTGATTGCTAACTTGTACGCCTAAATGACTATCATTAGTGTTGTACATATATCCGATTCTTGATTCTTAAATGAATGTACCTTTTCTTTATGTATACTGAGAGTATTTACACCAAGGCAAATTCCTTGTGTGTCCAATCACACTTGGCAAATAAAGTATTCTATCTATCTATAATTTTAGGGGAATCCTAAAATATATTTTATCAAAAATTTTCAATGCAACTGATTTTTGTTCTAATTTAAATAGCATGAAGCAAGGAACAGTTGCTTTTAAATATTTACATCTATATAGTATTTACCAAGCCTGATTTTTTTTTTGCTCAAATATTTAAAGTCAAGACAAAATGGTACACTGCAATAATTAATATAAAGTTTTAAAGTATATTAAATTCAAGAAAAAATAAATTATACATTAACTCATTTGTTAGATAGCATTTCGAAAACTTGTCCTCTTTCTCCTCCAACCAGAGCACGAGCAAGATTGTGGCTGCTCTGGCTGGAAGGGAAAGAGAACAAAATACTGTTTTTATTTTCATAGGAATTGGCACAGGCCATGCTACAAAGTTTAAAAAACAATGCTCTTGGAATTAAAAAAAAAAGATGCAACAATGGCCTAAGTCAACATTTTCTGGAAAGCAGACATCAAACCTGTAATATATATACCTTTGTTAGAAAAATGTGGCCATAACTCTGATTTAAAAGCACACCAAAAGCAATTAGTGTAGCATATTACTATTGAAACAGATAGTCTTCAGGAGATTAAGTCTAACTTTGTCCCTGGCATACTGTGATTTTTTATCATACAACTCCACATAGCAACTAAAGATACTGGCAACAGAAGATAGATATTAAAATATATAACTATATCTAAAAATGTCACATAACTTTGCAGAAACAGAATGAACAGATAGAAGTGCACTATTTGTGCTATTAAAAAATCAAGAGAGAAAAATTTCCACTTTCCAACAGTGTACCCAATGATGTCTGCACTGTTAGCAAAATAACTGCCTGTGAATATATCTTCTGTTGCCAGTATCTTTGGATAATTTGGATAATATTTGGATATTATAATAGATGTGTTTTTATACTTGTTTAGAATACATCAGCAAAGTAGAAAACAGCTGAACAGTGTTAGCAGCACTCTCATAACGAACATTTCCTCCAGACATACACCACAAATTAACAATTTTGAGATCATCTGAAAAGCACTACACCATATTTTCTTGCTGCTCCCCGATATGTTAAGTCCAGTTGCGATGCTTTTTAAATTTCCAAGAGTGTCACTTTTGTTTCGTCTGCTGTATGTCCTTAAGGCATCATTTCTGGCTACAAAACCTAAGCGATGGCGACATTGCTGAAAGAAAACAACATAAACCATCATATCAAAAGAGGAAATTATACTTCGGTCAAGCTTTCATATACTAAAACATTTTCATGCCTTTTCACACTGTCTCAAATGTCCCCAAACTGGAAGTTCTTGGTCAAATAGCAGGATTAAAACTTTCCAAATGGAATACTTTTTACATCTTGTATTTTAAAGAAATTGTATGCTGCCCAGGAAATTGGGGGTAAAGAGTTGATTACTGCACATAAGTAGCCCTCGAGTTACAAGCACAATTGAGTCCAAAATTCCTGTTGCAAGCGAGACAGTTTTTAAATGAATTTTGTCCCAGTTACAACCTTTCCTGTCACAATTGTTCAGTGAATCACTTCATCTGTTAAATTAGAAACATGGTGAAGTAAATCTAGCTTTCCCATTAACCGCTGGTCAGAAGGTTGCAAGTGAGGACCACATGATTCCAGGACACTGCAACCATCATAAATATAAATACCAGCTGCCAAGTGCCTGAATTTTGATCACATGACAATGGGGATGCTACAATGATCGATATGAGCCACAGTGGTGCAGTGGTTAAAGTGCAGTACTGCAGGCTACTTCTGCAGACTCCAGGCTGCAATGTGGCAAATCTCACCAGGCTCAAGATTGACTCAGCCTTCCATCCTTCCGAGGTGGGTAAAATGAGGACACAGATTGTTGGGGGCAATAGGCTGACTCTGTAAAACCGCTGAGAGAACTGGAAAGTATTATAAACAGGTATATAAATCTAGGTGCTATTGCTATCATAAGCATGAAAAATGTCATGTCACTTTTTTCAGTGTCATTGTAACTTTGAACAGTAACTAAACAAATGGTTGTAAGTCGAGGACTATCTGTATTTGAGAAATTAATAAAAAATAAATAAATCCACAAATTTAGTTAATTTTTAGGTTAGCGTGAACAGTAAAAATAATAACAAGCTACCATCTACAAATACATTGGATAAATTCACATATTATCATTAATTTTCACTGAAATCAAAATAAGCTACGTTATAAGCTAGTACTATATGCAAACAAATTGTCAAGTGATCTGGCATTTTTGATAAGACAATGATTTCTTGACATTAACTATTCCACAACACAAGCATATATACCATTGGAAACAAACATTGTAACTATTTCTTAATTTCCAAAGAAAATAGAGAGTTTTTGGTCATTAATTAAGGTGGCAAGTCAAAGATTACATCACAATTAGCTTGGAGTAAATAGATGTAAGCTTTCATGTGATAGGGCATTTGTACAGTGAATAACTGTACATTATATTTTATATACTCACTTTTCTTTCACCATTGGGACTGCAAGTTCCATCGCTTTCATCAAATATCAACAAATTGGCTTCACTACATAAGAGGAAAAATAATTTAAATTTTGATCAACTGACTTATAGATTAAGAGAACAAAATCGTTACAAAATGTTCACATTTCAAAGAATATTTTCATTTGATTTTTTTCTCTAGGCTAACAGCACTATTTTATTTAAAGATGAAATTTATATAGAATTTTATTTCAAAAATAGGACTCATAACATTCAACATTTTAGCATTGGAGACTTCAAAACTGTAATGTATATAATATCCTCCCAAATCTTTATTTCTCTTTCTTACCTATTTGACAAGTCTAATATTGTTGCTGTATTATAGTCTTTCAATAAAACTCAGTGTTGGGAGGGGGATCTTCTGCAATTGTCGTTGTTCAAGGGCAGAGTGTGTGTGACTGGCACCTACCTGATTTCCAATCTAAGTCAATATCAATGTTAGAATGAGTTCTCCCAGTTTCCAGCCCAGTGCCTTTAACTCTACACCATACCTCTTTAAAATTACTTCACAATAATAAATTAATTAATGCAATCCAAAAACTGAAAGCTGCTTTAGAGCAAAACATAAGAAAGCAACAGCAGGGAGGGAAGGGAAAAAAGCAGGCCCTCTTAGTGACCTGAGAAAAGAAATGTGCAACCATATGAGCTATCTGGGTAAGGAAAATGCTGAAAGCATTGTTCTCATTAGGCCAGCATGATGCAAAGCCATAGCCCTAAGATAGCAAGTTCAGCTAAGATCTTGAAGAAGCATCCAGGGAGCAAAACAGTTCATTCAAACACATACATACATACATACATACATACATACATACATACATACATACATACATACAATTTATAATTGTTTCTGTGAAGCAATGTACCTTTTATATCAAAATCGTAACTGAATTCTACCTTCATATGCAGAAGCATGGCCAGAGAAAAGAAGTAGTTAAAAGTGATCAGAATGAATCAATCAGGTTTTGAGCAATCTGGTACTGTATAATGCTAAGAAAGGGATTTGGCCTGTGCAGTACTTTAAATAGATTGTCACATTTCCAACTAGCCCAACTCTTTATGTCACTCTCAAATACAGCATGTCAGAATAACTGTGTTTCTATTTGTGTGTTTTTGCTACAATATCTCATAGCTCTGATAAGGTACCAGATAAACTAACATTCAGTGAGTGTTTAAGATTTATTCGTATATTACACTTACTTCTATTCTACTAATAAGCAGCTTTACCGTGGAAAAAGTATGAACCCCTGGAGTTCCTACATCACGTATTAATATGCATCAGTAACAAGCTGCCTTTGAAGAGCATTTAGAGGCTATAACAGATCCAGAATATGGCAATGCAGGTAGTGATGGACATGGTCTGTTATGCTATGTGATTCCATTGCTCTATGACCTGTACTAGTTGCTAGGGACATATAGGAACAATTCCAGATGCTCATTATTATCTATAAAGAATTTTATGGCATAGAACTTAGTGATTTGAGGAACTATCTATCTCCCATTGTTTGTGCCCACACAATATGACTGGGGAGAATGGGCACGCTCCTGATCCCCTCTGTTAAACTTCATTATTTGTTGACATTAGGAAATAAGTTTTCTCTGTCTCCGCATCTGCCCTATATATTATTATTTCCCTCATAAATCAGTATGGTTACCACCTTAATGATGTTCCAAATGTCTCTGGAACATCAAACTATTCTTCCAGATAGACATAGGGTACCTGCTGAAGTCCAGCACATGTAGTCCTTGACTTACGCCCGCCCATCAGCAACTGTTACAACAGCCTCAGAAAGGATGCTTGTGGCCCACAAAGCAATTCTGGCCATAATAAAATGTCCCCTCACAATGGTCACATGACCTCATTTTAGGTGCTTGGCAGCCAGTTCACAGTTATGACTGTTTGACATGCACCTTGTGATCATGCGACTGCTATGTGCAATCTTGAAGTGTAATTGGAGGCTATAAGAGGTTCAGACTACAGCAACGTAGATAGTGAGGGACATGTTGTGTTATGTGACTTTGTGACCTGCACAGGTTGCTAAAGGGCTTATGTAGACAATTCAAGATGCCAAAACCAATTCCAAAATTCTAAAATCAAATTCCAAAGTCAATTAAAAAGCTGTCAGGGAAGGTGGCAAATGGAGGGAACTAACAAGAGGTGAAGACTCTTCAGTGAGTTATAGAAAGTTTGAGAGTGAAAGAGTTGCCTGATAAAGAGAATTTTAATTTCACATGGAGCTAAAATACTTAAGCAGGCAACTCTTTTGCTCCATCCGCTTAACAACCCCAGAGATCATCACTTATCAACTGCAACTGAGAGTGCTGGGACTGAGCAAAGCAGTCACACGGCCGTCTCATTAATGCCCATCTCAGTCAATAACTGAGATTACAATCCCAATTGTAGTTATGGAGGACTATCTGTAGAAATGTTGCTAGACTTAGGTTTTTTTTCTTTTCTGTAATCTGTTTCTTGATTTTTTTTATTGTTCTTGCTTTTAAAGTACAAGCTACCCAAAGGCATGCAGGGATATGTATGTATGTATGTATGTATGTATGTATGTATGTATGTATGTATGTATACAAACACTGCATGTATATATAGTGTATATATATGTTTAGCTGAATACTGTTGAATTTAGTTGCAAATACATGGTTTTTAAAAACAAAGGATTGCTTTGTGAACCTCAAATCATTTTTTTAAAAAATAGGGGATCTAAAAGATTGGTGAGATTGGCATTGATCCCGATTTTTTTTTTTTTGCAGGGGTATGACATCAGCATTTTATTATATTAAAGAAAAAATATAGAGTAATTAGTACAGGAATTAATAACAAAAATCAAAGTTCCATGATCACAGGGGCACAATGCCCAGAGGACAGGAACCATGGCAGAAAAGTTCTCTGAACTCCACCAGACAGAATTCCATGACAGAAAGAATCTGCAGCATGTCCCTTCTATCAGAAAATGTGTGGCTGGCCAAACCCTTTGGGGTGAGACAGTTCCTCAGGTAGTAGTTAATAATTTGCATTTAAGTAAATACAGAATATTTTGAAAAGGCATATTAAATGCATTGCCATCAAATATGCTATACAGGTAGTCCTTGCTTAATGACTATTTGAAGTTATGCCTGGAGCTTAAAATTAAGGCCACATCAGCAGCAGCTCTGCACTCACATGATTAAAATTCACGTGCTTGGTAGCCTGCCTGCATTTATAATTGCAGGGTGCTATTCAACTCAAACACCCCACCCCCATTCTCTTCTCTTTTAGCCACTACCAGTCATCTTCTTCCTGGTACTGACAAGGTGCACCTGGCCTGGCCTTTCATAAGGTGGCTCCTAGCCAGATATCTTTCTCATAATCATTAGGTACAGGTAGTCCTCAACTTACAACCATTCATTCAGTGACAGTTCAAAGTTACAACAGCACTGAAAAAGTGACTTATGATTCTTTTTTCACGCTTATGTCGAATGCAGCATCCTCATAGTCAGATGATCAAAGTTCAAATGCTTGGTAATTGTTTCATATTTATGACAGTTGCATTGTCCTGGGGTAATGGGATCATCTTTTGCTACAATATCTTTCAATTTCTGACAAGCAAAGTCAACAGGGAAGCTAGATTCACCTTACAACCATGTTACTAACTTAAAAATGGCAGTGATTCGCTTAACAACTATGGCAAGAAAGGTTGTAAAATGGACAAGATTCATTTAACAACTGTCTTACTTAGCAACAGAAACTGGGCTCAATTGTGGTTATATTACAAGGCCTCAGGAAGGCCATGCTCAGTCAGCAACTGCCTCACAAAGCCCCAGGCAGTGCTTGTCATCAGAGCAGAAGATGGCAAAGATTTATTTGGGCACCAGAGCACCCTGCCACCTAGCACCGCCAGCGCTGTCCAGCTAAGCTTTCCCTAACCAGGGGCAGCCGCTTATCTGCCCATTGATCTATTTGCAAGCTGTTCAAAACTTGCAACTTTCTATGGCTTCCTCATTGACTTTGCTTGCTAGAAGTTGTCAGGAAGTCCTGAGGATGTTCTCGCTTAATAATTTGCAATCATCATTTAATGATAGCAATGAGGACAGTCAGAGTTGGCATTTGTAAGCAACGTGGTCACATAATGTCACCCTTCACACCTGCAATGCTAACCAACAGAAATTCCAGTCCCAATTCCAGTTCTTAACCAAGGACTACCCGTACAATAGATTTCAAAAGATGCTGTCCCTATAATGCTATTAATCTTGAAAAAGTAAATCATAGTTTATTGTGTTATGAAGGGCGTGGTGACACGTCCTTCCTCTGTGAGCTGTGAAGAGCATCCACTGATTGATTGGGATGATGCTTCTGTCACTCATCTAATAGGCTCGGCTTTAATTGAGAGGACGCTCCTCCTCTTCCATGGGACTCCTCCCTAGCATCCCCAGTTTTGGCAAAGTCAAAATGATGAAGTATTTCTTCTCCTTCACCCTTTCTAATACTTGGCCGGAATAGCATCCCACCAGAGGAATAAGGGTGGGGATGGATGCTCTTCACAGCTCACAGAGAAAGGGTGTGTCAGGTAAGTACCAACACCCCTTCTCC
>BHFT01028420.1:0-38305 GCA_004320025.1 Laticauda laticaudata
CGCCTTTCAGCAGCTCTTTGGATTGGTTCCTAGTGAACCAATCCAATGCTTAGTTTATGTGACCAATCAGGTTTGTATTTTTGGAGTAACCCAATTTACATATAGAACAACTATGTTTTTACTTATACCTGTTATCTTGTCAGCAATTGACAAATCAAAATAAATAAAAATAAAATAAATGATACAAGGTTCCCTGCTTGAGCAAGGGGTTGGACTAGATGAGCTCCAATGTCACTTTCGGCTCTGCTATTCTGCCATGCAACAGGAGTCCTCCTGTACCGGGCTTATGTGCTCAGCTGGCTTTGCCCTATGGGTCTTGTAAATGCCACATCCCATTAAGTGGCACTACTCCATAAAGATCTCAGCATGCCGAATAAGTTGCTGGCAACAACCAGGCCTGGAATACAGTGTGAACGACAGGCCGTAACCTGGGCCGTGGAACCTACGTACTTCTCCTGCCTTTCAGCAGGGAGATTAAAGACTGTCAGAAAAGATTTCACTCTTGTCTGTTGCCTTCTGTTCCCCAAGATCACCCTGCATTTGGGATGCTTAATTGCTGAGCAGATAGGCGATGCGGCTGGCGTACATGCTCGGAAATGCGGATTTTTTTTTTGTCTCCTTGGAAGCTGTTTGTGACATACATATTTTGCAAGGTGCGGGGAGGGAGAAGGTTTGTTTATTTCATTTTATTCCCTTTGCTTAAATGGCACGGTCCAGGAGATCCAGTGGTGGCTGTTGATGGAGAGGAAAAGAGGCTTTTGGAATCTCCTGACGCTAAGCTGCAAGCGGGCGCAATTAAAAGACACTTCAATCCATTGCAGATGAAAACGGAAAGTGAGGCGGCTTTGGAATTCTAGCAGCGTTTGCCAATTTGGGCCACTTTGAGATGGGAGAACTTTAATTCCCAGAATTCTCCAGCCTTCTCTGCAAATTTTGTTAAAGATCTTCCTCCTCCTCTTCTTTTCTCCTTCGTTTTCTCCTTCTCCTCCTGCTCCTCCTCCTCCTCCCCTTCTTCTTCTTCTTCTTCTTCTTCTTCTTCTTCTTCTTCTTCTTCTTCTTCTTCTTCTTTTCTCCTCCTCTCTCCTCTATCATCCATCATGCAATCCTCTCCTCCTTTTCTCCTCACTCCGTTTTCTCCATTCTCCTCCTTCTCTCTTCAATTATTTTCAACCTCTTATATCTTCTTCCTCACGCTTCTTCCTCAGGCAGCTTACCCCGTCTCAGTCGCCTCTCACCTCAACTCCTAAGGCACCACAAGCCCAACATCACCCGAGGACAGGCAGCTTAACCTTGATTATAATACACTCTCCTAGGTACTTTGAAATTGTTCTCATATATCGGGTTGGCACTTTCTTCATTTGAAAACGTTTCCTCATGATTCTTCTCTTCTTATTCTTTACCTGTCGGAAGAAAACCTTCGGTATTACATCTAGGGACTTCCTACAAATCGTACTTATCTTTCCCCATAAACCTCTCTTCAGAAAACATAATATTTCACTTATTTATTAGCTATTTCTTATTATCATATTATTATTTACTTCTTCTTATTTACTCCTTATTATCCATTATCTCCTCCTCTATTCTTCTATGGTTATATACTTATATTAATAACTTATAACTATTAATTAATTGTTATTTACCTCATCGCTTTTGTTGTTTTCCTTTTCCTTCGTTCTCCTATCCCCTCCTTCTCCACTCATTTCGTAGTTTCTTTATCTTTACAGCATTTGCTAGAACGTTCAATCTCACAGGTCTCATTACTTCATTCTGCCCATCACTTTCTTCCCCGCGCTTCATCCCTGCCACGTTGTTGTCTCACATTTCCTCTGGTTTCTAAATTTACTCTGTTCTCTCTCTGGCATTGCTTTAACCTGTCTGTCGCGTTCCATCTGGACCTTAGTTTGATTATTTGTTCTGTTTCTTCTGGTCTTTTGTGGCTTTCGATTGGCTGGGGCAGCACTCCTGTTCTTGGTGTTGGGAAGGGTTTCACATGCCAGCTTGGGCTCCTGTGGAAGCAAGGATGGCTGCATTCATCAGCAGCGCTGTCTGTGGCACTTAGCAAGATGTTCTCTTCGATTTTTCAGCTCCTTTATCTTCTTTCCCTTCTTCCTCCCTTCCCCCTTCCTCCTCCTCCCTCCTCCTCTTCCTCCTCCTCCTCGCTCCTCCCTCCTCTTGCTTCTTCTTCTTCTTTTTCTTCTTCTCTTCTTCTTCTCTTCTTCTTCTTCTTCTTCTTCTTCTTCTTCTTCTTCTTCCTCCCTCCTCCTCCTCCTCCTCCTCTCTGCCCTCCTCCTCCTTCTTCTTCCCGCTTTGCTCCTCCTCTCCTCTTCTTCTTCTCTCTCGTTCTCCTCCTTCATTATCTCCTCCTCTATCTTCTTCTTTTACTTCCATTTCCTCCTTTGTTTTCTCCTCCTCCTCTATTATCATCATCATCTACTCCTTCTCCTCCTCCTCCTCTTCTTCTTCCCATTCTTCCCCTTCCCCCTGCTGCTCCTGCTCCTCTTCTTTTTCTTCTTTCTCCTCCTCCTCCTCCTCCATTATCTCCTCCTGTATCTTCTTCTTTTACTTCCGTTTCCTCCTTCTTTTTCTCCTCCTCCTTCATTTTCTCCTCCTCTATCTTCTTCCCCTTCCTCTTCCCCTTCTTCTTCCCCTTCCCCCTCCTCCTCCTCCTCCTCCTCCTCTTCTTCTCAATTTTAAAATGGGTGGGCTTCTGTAGTAAACTCCAGAATTGCTGGCTGGCTGGTGAATTCTGGGAGCTGAAGTCCACCCATCTTAAAGTTGCCAAGGTTGACAAACACCAAATTATAATAAAAACAAAGAACTGTGGAGCTGCAACAAAGTTGGCAGTCTGATTTGCAAAATGGGGTTGAAACACCACCATCCATTCCTTATCCATTTTGAGCTTTTTGGAGGAAACAGCAATCAGAGACATTCCCATTCCCATTCAGACATTCTTCCCGATATTTTTTAAAAATTATTATTACCATGTCAGTTACTACATCTTCCGGCAGTCTCTATAAGCTGCTCCATTTTCAGAGACTCAGAGAGGTTTACTGATTTAATATCCGAAGATTTAAAAAGCAAAAACGAGGGAATGCAATGATAACCAGTTTGCTGGATCACCCTTGGGTGTAATGTGATCTAACTTATACGAGAGTTGTATTTTTACAGTACTCTGAAAGAAGTAATAAGGAGGGGGAATGGGGTGTTTGGATGTGATGATGGCAAGCCCTCTTCAAGCAGATGATATTCGAATAAAAGAGAATATTTGTAGGTCAGGCTTGAACTCTTGCCAAATCTTCTCATTGCTCCTTATCGCCCCTCCCCTCCCACTTGTGACTGTATGACTATAACTTTGTCACTTGTGTACTTTCGATTTATATTAACTGTTTCCTAGTATGATTTGACTTCTTATTGTACCCTATGATTATCAGTCAGTATACCTGATGATTCTCGACTCTTGACGAATGTTTTTTCTTTTATGTACACTGAGCATTTGCACCAGGAGTAAATTCCTGGTGTGTCCCAATTACACATGGCCAATAAAGAATTCTCTTCTCTTCTCTTCTCTTCTCTTCTCTTCTCTTCTCTTCTCTTCTCTGTCGTCTCCTCTCCTCTCCTCTCCTATTCTATTCTGTATTTCTATTCTATTTTTTTCTGTTCTGTTCTGTTCTACTCCGCTCCACTCCACTCCAATTCCTCTCCTCTCCTCTATTCTGTATTCCTATTCTATTCTTATTCTATTCTATTCTTGTTTTGTTCTTCTGATTCTATTCTATTCTATTCTGTATTCGTATTCTATTCTGTATTCTATTCTATTTTATTCTATTCTGTATTTCTATTCTATTTTTTTCTGTTCTGTTCTGTTCTGCTCTACTCCACTCAACTCGACTCCAATCTACTCTACTCTACTCCACTCCACTCCACTTTACTCTACTCTACTCTACTCACTCTGTATTCCTATTTCTATTCTATTCTAATTCTATTCTGTTTCTTTCTTTTCTATTCTGTATTTCTATTGCTATTCTATTTTTTCTATTCTATTCTATTCGGTATTTCAGTTCTATTTTTTTGTTCTGTTCTGTTCTGTTCTGTTCTGTCCGCGCTTCCACTCCACTCCACTCCACTCCAACTCCATCCACTCCACTCCATTCCATTCCATTCCATTCCATTCATTCCATTCCATTCCATTCTATTCCATTCTATTCTATTCTATTCTATTTTTCTATTCTATTCTGTATTCCTTATTCTATTCTGCATTCCTATCCTATCCTATTCTATTCTGTGGGGGTCCTTGGGGCTCTCTGAGATTGCTGGCTTTCTTGCAACGGCTCATTACCCTACCAGGTAACATCCTCAATGCTAGAAGGGAATGGGGTTTTGAAGGTCTGCTGAAAAAGGGACTTATTTTCATGACAGGGTGGAGGAGGGGGGAGAGAAAGGAGGAAGGGAGGGGGAGGGAGGGAGGGAGGAAGGGAGGAAAGAGGGAGAGAATGATGGAAGCAGGGAGAGAGAGGGAGGAAAAGAAGGAAGGAAAGGGGAGGTAGGTAGGTAGGAAGGAAGGAAGGAAGGAAGGAAGGAAGGAAGGAAGGAAGGAAAGAAAAGAACAAACGAAAGAAAGAAAGAAACTAAGAAAGAAAGAAAGAAAGAAAGAAGGAAAGAAAGAAAGAAAGAAAGAAACTAAGAAAGAAAGAAAGAAAGAAAGAAAGAAAGAAAGGAGGAAGGAAAGAAAGAAAGAACTTGTTGGATGGATGGATGTAAGGAAGGAACTTTGAAGATGTTGATGGGCCCATGAAGGAGGTATGGGTGGAAGGCAACCATGAATAACTTGCAATCTTCAACCAGACATCAATCATCATTCAAAGGTTCTGTTGAAGACCCATCTCTCTGTGGGGTCCTTGGTGCCTTCTGAGCTTGGTGGTTTTCTTGCAGATGTTTCACAATCCAACTAGGTAACATCATCAGTGCTAGAAGGGAGTAGGAGTTAGCAGTTAAGAGTTAGGTGTGAGAAGGAGGAGGAGGACTGTGGAGTCCTCGGTGCTTTCTGAGCTTGGTTGTTTTCTTGCAGACAACCACAAACTCACAATCCAGTCACCGAACTGGCTTGTTCTGGGTTCACACAATGTAAGCAATTCATGCATTAAGTTACACACACGCAGGCGGGAAAGAAAAATCCCGAATACCAAGACTGATACTAACCAAACTGAGTGGTGTTTCAGCACATGGCACAGAGTGAAAGAGCTGGAAAGAACCATGAAGTCCTCTAGGCTGACCCCCATCTCACCCTGCTCCCTTTTCAAGGAAAGGATTTCACATAAAGCTTTCATGGCAGACGGTTGTCCGGCCTCCGTGCCCACAAAGAAAGCTAATTTGTTCCACTGCTGAGCTTTCTCTTTCATCTGGAAATTTCCCCCGCCCAACGTTCAACAGGACTTGGCCTTCCTGTGAAATTTAAAATAATTATTATCCCCCATCTTGCGTTCTGGGCTGATGGAGGAACAGATCGGTATCCAAAACCCATCATGAATTATAATGAGAACTGCCGATCCATGAAGCGATGGCATCGGAGGGTAACTTCTACATCCTTTGAAGGACTGGCGAGTGACGGATGTGCAGAATGGAATGGTGTTAATGTCTGGCGGGAATTGGATTTAATTTATTTCTCATTTAACTTTGGTTCAATGGCGCCCACAATGAAAAATCATTTATTCCTTTCGGGGGNGGGGGGGGGGGGGGGGGAATTGCCGCAACTCCGGCAACCATTTTGTTTGTGGTCTGTTTCCCTGTTGTCAAGTTGTCCCCACAGCTCCTGAGGGGAATTTGCCCCAGCAAAGGCTCGGGGGCAGAGGTGAGATGCTGGGAGTTCGGGAGAGCCCCCTAGCTAAGATTCTGTGCAGTTTGGAGACACCCCCCCAAATCCCACTCCTGGTTGGTCTCGCCCCACCCAGCCTGTCATGCCCTGGTGGAGACTGACTCTGAGGGAGAGGAGGAACAGCTGACAGGGAGTGGGGCTCCGGAGGTTGTGGAGGAGGCTGGGGAAGGGCAGAGGCTGGCTGAGCAGTCAGAAGAAGACCCAGGCCCATCCCCTCCCCATTCTCGGGTATGCAGGGAGGAGAAGATAAGGGAGAGATGTGGTCTACTCGGAAGGAGAGTAGACCTTGATCCTCTTCATGGGCTGCAGCTGTGACAACTGGATAAGAGGACAGACATGTGTATGGGTGAATGCTGGAAACAAAGCATGGCAATATCTCCAGTTTATGGTTCCTCTCTGAGTTTGGCATCCTTCCCAGAGTGTGTTCTGTTATCTGTGGACGTCCTCCAGCCCTTATCTTGCCTGGTTTGTGTTGCTTTTTTCCTTCTTGTAACTGTTTGTATGGGAGTAGTTTGTCTTCCATCCAGAATCTTTGGAGCTTGGAAGCAAAGTGAAGGAATAAAAGGGGCTTCACCTGTTTTCTGTGGCTGTGTTTGTTTTGTATCCCACCTGGGTCCTCACACATCCCCTCCCCTCCCAGGAGTCCCCTCATGGCCCGTTTTGCATGCAGGGAAGTGCAATGCAGGGGTGGGATTCAAATTCAATCGGATCTGTGGGCATGGCTAGGTGGGTGTGGCTTTTTTTGGCAGTACACCCCCCCCCCCATTTTTGGGCCTTCTGGGCCCTCAGGGAAAGCCTCCTGGAGAAGCAGTAAGTAAGTATCCTTGGCTACAGCTGATCATCGGAGGGGAAAAAAAGAAATACCTTAAAAAGTGACTGGGTAGGGGAGAACACCGTCAGCAATGTCGCACTATGCCGATAAGGACTGACTGGGAAGGGAGGGGAAGGGAGGGGTGGGCAGAGAAGGGTGGGGCCAGCCAGGGCCAACACCAGATAGCACCACACTAGATGGACTTTTCAACTGGCTGACAAAGCATACTCAATGAGTAGTCCTTAATGGGTCTTAGTCTACGAGGAGGAAGTAAGCAGTGGGTGCCACAAGGTTCCATCTTAGGCCCAGACTCTTCAATATCTTCATTAATGACTTAAATGGAGGGAATAAAAGGGGAACTTACCAAATTTGCAGATGATATTAAGCTGACGGGAATAGCTAACACCCAAGAAAAGATAGGCTCAGGATCCAGATGGATCTTGACAGACTAAAACCCGGGCCTTATTTAACAAAAATGAAAATTCAGTGTAGATAAAAATAAAGTCCTGCACTCAGGCAAAGAAAAACCCAAAGGACCCACATTGACTGGGTGAAACAGGCTCAGTCAGCAGTTACTGTGAGAGGGATTTTGGAGTCTTAGTAGACAACCAACCTAAATATGGGCCAACTCTGTGCAGCAGCCGCCAAAAAAAGCTAATGCAATCTAAATTGCATTAACAGAGTGGATACAATCAAGATTCAAGTGAGTACTAATACCGCTCTATAAAGCCTTAGTAAGGCCCACACTAGAGTACTGCATCCAGTTTGTCGTCACCAATTATAAAAAGATATTGAGACTTCTAGAAATAGGCCAAGAGAAGAGCAACCAGGATGGAATCGGGGACTGGAGGCTAAAACATTACCACGAACGGTTGCAGGAACTGGCCTGGCTAGTGTAATAAAGAGAAGGACCAGGGGACACAGGAACGTAGCACTTCTCCCCAGTTCGCAAGTATTCTTGATCCTCTTTGCCTTTCAGTTCCATAGTGAATGTATTCTAGTTCAGCACAGTCCATTTATTTTTGAATCAAAACTTCATCTGGTGGTATTTTATCACTCTTCCAATTTTGTGCAATGTTTGTGTCTTGTTTCTATGGGTAGTCCTTGACTTTACGACCGTCCTTGAGAGCAGAATTTCCATTGCTTCAAGAGGGCTAAATGAGCTGGGCCAGGTAGTGGATCAACTGGGTTCTGTGGTGTGACTTAGTTGGTGGTGTGGCTTGGTGGTTCATGTGACTGACGGCATTGGCCAAGTTCAATATCACTCACATTGAGCACGCGATCTCCTCGCCTGGCCTGTTCCTGACCGTGGGAACTGCTGCACAGTGTAAGTGTGAACAATTGGTCATAAGTCACTTTTTTCAGTGCCATTGTAACTTGGAATGGTCACTCCACACAAGCAACAAGTACCAGCAAAGGGAAAAAAAAACTCCAGAGATGTTCCTGAGACAGAAGGTCTAGTCCTGCCGAAAGAATGTAATCAGCGGGTTAACCGAGAGGCAGTTGTCTGTAAGCAACACCAGAATGTTTTCCTTCCTGCCTTCCTACAGAGATTAGCGGCCAGTAACTTTTCTAACAACCGGGTCTCAAACTGCTTAGAAGTTAACCACAACAGTTCTAGCGAATACGTGCGAATCAGTAGAAATGTCTCCACCCCTGGCACGGGGGAGTAGCGCCAAATTGAATTTACCCATTCGTATGTAGTGTGTAGTAAGCGCAATAGCTGAGTAGTGGGAAAGTGAACCCCTGACAGGTCACCAGAAATCCCTCAACGAGTACGTCCAACCACAGATAGACTGACAAATTTTGAGAATTTCTTGTGTTGCTCATCGATGGCTTTTTAAACATTTTTTGTGCCAGAAAAAAAACCTTCAGTTGTACTGTGCAACAAATCAAAAATTTGCCGGAAAAATTTTCACCCATTGTTTTCTTATGAGGAGAAAAATTTGAATTGAGCAATTAACTTCAGGTTTCCGCCAAAAACTCTCCACGCAACCATGGCTAGCTTTATCAAACTGCCAGCATTCATTCTACAACCAACCCACTCACTTAACACCACGGCAAAATGATTTATAAAATCGTCATGACTTTGCAGCTGAAATTAGAGTCTCAATTAACGGTTGTAAGCAGAGACTATCGGTAGTTGGGCTCCCTTTGTATCTCTTTTTTAAATAAAAATAACAATAAAAAAAGAACCCTCTCTTGCTTGATGTTTCCAGCAAGGTTATATAAATATACACCCAATGGGAGATAGATGATGGGACGTTAGAGAAAGTATAGATAGAAGATAACAGATCCGAGATAGGGTGACTGGATGCATAAATGGACTGCAAATTGTGGACGTACCAGCAATCTGAGACACATTAGAGCCTTTGTTTGAGTCGTGCACTATGACCACACAGGAATTGGAGAAATTAAGATTCACCACCACCTTTAGTCTACTGGTAAGTCCATGGAATGGACGGGTGGCGATCGGACCAAATAAATGATAGATATATAGAGAGGGATGGTAGATAGAGATATAATAGTATGATTAGAGATAGATAGATATAGAGCAGACAGATAGATAGTGGACAGACAGACAGACAGATAGATAGCAGACAGATAATATATATCTATCACAATATCTATGTATGTATAGGTAGATAAATATAGAATATAGATGATTGGGCGATGGATGGATGGAATAGACAGGACATACTAGAGAAAGATAGATGATATATGTATGTAGTATATAGATTAGGTAGCATAAGATAGATAGATAAATATCATAATGGATTGATATATATACATGCATTTACAGAGGTAGAAAAATACTGCAGAGGACATATAGATATGTAGATAAAGAAATATAGGATATGTAAGATCATAGAGATAACACATGCACATATATTTGTAGTGTATTGCAATTCATTTTTATTAAAATTTATATCTGTCCATCTCCCCCAGATGGTAGTCCTGACCACTTACAGAAGAGAGAGGAGAGACGAGAGAGAGAGAGAGAGAGAGAGAGAGAGAGAAGATAAATATATATGTCTTTGAAGAGATGCTTATAGCAAATGCCCCTATTTATCAGCCACTGGGCCAGTTGTCTTCTCTCTGGAACAGCCTGTTGCTATAGAGACCTTTCTGGGGTGTGTGTGTGTGTGAGAGAGAAAGAGAGTGAGAGAGTGAGTGAGTCTCTCCATCCCCAGCATTGCTCCCTTGGTAACTAGCCATTATGTAAAGCAAACATCTTTTGCTAAACAGCATTTAAGCAAATTATCCAATTACCAGCGGACAATAACACCAGAGTCCGTCCAGTGGCAAGGATTTGCAGCCTGCAAAGCTCTTTTTTTCAAAGCGATTGGAGGCAACCATGTTGGTTCTCTGAGTTTTCTTTATCATTTTTATCACCAACCCAACTATTATCTTCCTAACCATCCTGGCTTTTTCATTCTCCTCCGGTGAGCCACATTTTAAAGGGCTGGATTCAGTCTGGATTTTGTGCTCAGCCGTGGAAGCGTCTTGTGCCAATGCCATCCTGAGCACAGAGATTACCACCACCGTCCCGTGATCCGATCCTAAGCTAGCCCAGATATTTGGGCCGATTAATAATAATTGATTCCTGGAGTTCAAAAATCAGCTAAGGCTGTCCAGAGCTATGGATTGCCAGAACGTAAGGTTGGAGATGCATCTAAGCAGGCCCCCTCTTCTCTTTGGGGCAGGATGAGGAGGGGTTGGGAGGGGAGGGATGAGGTGAGGGTCCAGGCATGGTGAACAGTGGTGGGAGAAGCTGGGTCACCGAACTGCAGAAAAAGTTAGCAACCAATTCATGCAAACCGGTGAAAACCAGCTGAATCCCACCACTGCATGTAACATATAAGTTCCGATACAGGAAGTCCTCAGCTTATCACTGCTATGGAAACCTAAATTTCTTTCATGAAGCGACACTGTGGCAAAGGGTGCCCCCTTTTACTAGCTTCCTTGCCACAACTGGTAGGTGAATAGCTGCGGTTGATAAGTTAGTAACAAGATTGTTAAGCGAATCAGGCTCCCCTCAACTTCGCTTGTCAGAAGGTTAACAGGTAACAGATAATCAGAGTTGGAAGGGATCTTGTAGGTTATCTAGTCCAACCCCCTGCCCAAGCAGGAGACCCTACACCATTTCTGACAGATGGGAATCCAATCTTCTTGAAAGCCTCCAGGGATGAAGTTCCCACAACTTCTGAAGGCAATTTCTGTTCCATTGGCTGATTGTTAGTGAGAAAGTTTCTCCTTAGTTCCAGGTTGAAATCTCTCCTTGTTCAGTTTCCATGCATTACTTCTTGTCTGGCCTTCAGGTATTTTAATAAATAGCTTGACCCCTTCCTCTTCCCTGTGGCAGCCCCTCAAATATTGGAAGATGCTCTCCTGTCTCCCCTGGTCCTCCTCTTCCCTAGACAAGACAAGCCCAGTTCCTGCAACCGTTCGTTGTATGTTTTAGTCTCCAATCATCCTGGTTGCTCTTCTCTGCACTTTTTCAAGAGTATCAAAATCTTTTTATAGTGTGGTGATCAAAACTGGATGCAGGACTCTAGGTGTGGTCTTACTAATGCTTTAGAGTGGTATTAGTACCTCCCTTGATCCCTTGATATCCTTCTGTTAATACAATTTAGGATTGCATTAGCTTTTTTGGCTGCTGCTGCTGCACACGGCTGGCTCCTATTTATCTGGTTGTCCACTATGACTCTCAGATCCTCTCCCAGTTCCTGCTATTGAGCCTGGTTTCACCCAATCTATATGGGTCCTTTGGTTTTTTCTTGCCTAAGTGTAGAACTTTACATTTCTCAACATTGAATTTCATTTTGAGACACTTGTGCATGTGCAGAAGCATGCAGCGCTGGTCACATGGGTTGCGTGTGCATGTGCAGGAGGCATGGGGGGGCGCACATTGCCTTCTGGGTGATGGCATGCGAGCATGAGCAGACAAGCGCACGCGCAATTATTGGCATGGGAGCCCAAAAAGATTAGGCACCAATGTTATAGGGTTTCCTGTCTGACTAGGGGGCTGGACTAGAAGACCTCCAAAGTCTCTTCCAACTCTGTCATTCAGTTATTCTCTTCTCTCTCTCTCTCTGTCTCTCTGTCTCTCTCTCTGTCTCTCTCTCTCTCTCTATCTCAAAAAGTCAAGATGGCATTTATGAGATTCACAAGATGTGCCCCGAAAAAGAGAGAACTTCAATTGTCTGACCATAGATTCCGTTTTGATTCTTGAACAAATTAGGAATTAAGGCTGATGAGAGCAATTGAGCTGTGTTTTTTAAAAAATTGGACTCCTTATCCTTTTCTATCCAGTCGGCTTATCTCTGATTATAATATCTTTTCAAAAATAGTAAAAAATAAATAAAGGCTGCAAAATTGCCTCCATTTAAAAATATATATATTTGGTTTTTTCACCCCCTCTATAGTGTTTAGTGGGTGTGTGTTATATTTGCTTTCAGCTTTTTAACTATAAAAATGTCTTAACTCGTCTCCTTTCTAATTTCTACCTGTCAAGGGATCTTAGAACAGATGGCAAAGAAGTTTTGACAGCTGAAATTCTATTTTCAAAACTACAACCTAACCATGATTGTCTGGGGTTTTCCCCCTTTAATTTCTAACAATTGCAAAAAAACAAATAAAAATCAGTGGTGCAGACTGATTTGTACTGGTTTGAATTATGACTGGAATGGAGCCATGATGGTCATAAACTGGGTCACTTATATGACTTACCTGATTCTGTGAAGCTATTGGGAATGGTGTGGTGGCCAAGAGGTGGAGCTCTTGCCTCACAATCAGGAGGTTGTGAATTCGATCCTAGACAGAGGCAGATATTTCTCTCTCTGGGCACGATGAGAATATATCTGCTGAACAAAACTACACACTGGCAACAGGAAAGGCATCCAGCCAGTAAAAACTCTGCTAGCTCCATTCAGTTGCCGAGACTCGACCCCACAAGGGATTATGGGGTTTTTAAAAGATGATGATGATATTTAAGTGAACCAACTGTTCACTCTGGGCTGGTTTTGCCGGAAACTGGAAGTGAACGCCAATTTTCGGCAAAAACCTTACAAAATGTGACCATAGCGCAGATGGGTTAATAAAAGTAAACTGGTTTCCAAGCAACAGGCATGTAGTCATGTCAGTTGCCCATGCAGGGCAACACGGCCATGAGATCATAGAACCAGGTTGTAAGCAGGGATGGGATTCAAAAATCCCAATAACCGGTTCTCTGCCTGGTTTGGTGGGTGGGTGTGGCCATGGTGGGTGTGGCCTACCAGAACTTCTGGAAGGACCATCTTTTTGCCTTCCCCAGAGTCCAAAGGCTTCCCTCAGGCCTCTGGGAGGGCAAAAATGGCCTCCCCCAGATATTCCCCAGCCCATTTCCGGATTTCCAGAACTTCTTGGAGGGCCGTTTTTCACCCTCCCAGAACCTCTGCATGAACTCTGCACTTACCTGCATCCAAAACTGGCCACGTGGAGACTCCTGGGAGTGGCAGGGTGGGATGGGTGGGGACAGGTGGTCCTGTTGTGGTTCCCTGGCAGCTGGTGCAGACGGCAGTGGAATCAGACAGTGGGGAAGAACAAGGACCTGTCCGGGAGTCTTGAAAGGACTCGGATGAGGGTCCTGCGTCCAATGCAGAGATGGGGCCAGGACCTTCTGGGAGCAGCGAGGCAGAGGACCCAAGGGAGCCTGTTCCCAGTGTGCGTATGCGCAGAGCTGCTAGAAGGCAAGAGCAGCTGAGACAAAGGGGTGACTTTGGAGTAAGGCTGGGAGGTGATTGCCCCTCCCCTAAGGGATAAAAGTCAGGCCAAGATGATGAAACCTTTGCAGGAAGCAAAGTTGTTCGTTCAGTTCAGATTCATTCTTGAAGCTCTTCCCTAGTTCATTGGACACTTCTGTTATTGGCAGCACTTCACAGGGAAGAAAGGTGGGTGCTTATCTTGAGGGACAGTTTGAGATTTATTACAGGCTGGGAATGAAAATAATTCCCAGCATTGCAATAAAACAAGACTTCTTTTTAAAATAAGCATTTGCATACTTATGGTCTTGGAAGCCATGGTCAGAACAGGTCAGTTCAACTACCAGATCAGCGAACCAGATGTAAATGAAAATTCTGGTTCACCCAAACTGACCCGAACTAGCTGAGTCCCACCCCTGGTTGTAATTATTCTTTGAGAGGCTTGTCAGAAAACATTCCTTAAGTGAATGGCTGTAACCTGAGGACTACCTCTATAACCGCAGAACCTCCCACCAGTATCTTGGTGGACCCATGACTTAAAACCCCAGGCCAAGCTATTCTTTTTCCTATCTCTTTTTACACATCATCCGACCATTCGTTTTGTGACTTTTACAACAGTACAGAAAAGAAAAAGACTTATGACCAGTTTTACACATAAATGCCATGTGAGATGTTTCACACTGATGACCGTCGTGGCATCCACCATCGCTCACTTAATCAAAAATTGGAGGTTCAGCAACTGGTTCACATTTATGGCAGTTGGGAGGGGGGGAAATGCCACACGATCCCATTTGTGACCTTCCAACAAGTGAAATCGATGGGGAGGGCTGATTCACTTAACAACCGTGTTAAGGCCCTGTCCCACTGCACTTATGGATGCAAAGAGGATGTAAAACGTTAAAAAAAGCTTGCCATCCATNCTTCCTCTTCTTGCCTGACTGACGAACCATGGTGTTCCTGCTAGATGTATGTGGCAGCATGTCTTTCCCCTGTATTCTGACTGCGTGCGTGCTGCATCCTTTTATATCCACGGAGCTGATGCAATTCATACTCCCTGCATGCGCAGTGAACGCTTTGCATCCGATATACATCCGTGTGGCATCCCCTTTGTTTCCTATAGGTATCTGTGATGCATCCGCTTCATCCGCTATGCATCCGCCCCTTCCACTATGCGTCCGCTTCGAAATTCTCCCCCAGAACCCCTTCAGAGGTGTCATCTGCTTCCATCCACTAGGCTTCCTATGAACATCCATTTAACATACCCGCTACATACTACCCACGTCCGTTCTTTTCCATCCTTTTTATGCAAATTTTTGCCACTTTTTGGAGTGGATGACAACGGATGGAGCCACCCCTGAAATTTTGCTCTTCCACTGTGTCCTTTATGCATATGTTTTGCGTCCGTTGGCCAGTGGGACCGGGCCTTTTAGCAGACAGTATAATCATTAAGCAAATCCCTTGTTTGCTATCCCTCTATTGATGCAGTCTGAGACTGCATTGGCTTCAGTGGGGGGATTCAATTTTTTTTTAACTACTGGATCTGTGGGTGTGGCTTGTTGGGCATGGCAGGGGAAGGATGCTGCAAAATCCCCATTCCCTCCCCACTCCTGGGGGAAGGATACTGCAAAAGCTGCATTCCCTCCCCACCCCACTAACCTTCTTTCTAGCTCTGTTTTCCTGTGTAGGGCAACCAAAGACTAATAAATTGACTCATATTTATGATGGTTGCAGTGTCCTGGGGTCATGTGATCCCCATTTGCGACCTTCTGACAAGCAAATTCAATGGGGGAAGGACAGATTCACTTAACAAACATGTTGTTAACAAGCCGCTGCAAAAATTCACTTAATCAAACAAGTTTTGTTGATACATAATGCTCTTTGAGAAGATGGAGAAGCTATGGAGTACATAACTAAGCTTGGTAATACAGGTAGTGCTTGACTTACAACAGTTCATCTAGTGACCACACAATGTTACAAAGAAGGGACTTATGACTGTTTTTACAACCTTTGCAGTAAAGTCAATGGGGAAACCAGATTAACAACCACTGCAATGATTCACTTTACAACTGTGACAAGAACAGTCATAAATGGGGCAAAGCTCAGTTAACTCACTTAGCAACAGAAATAGGCTCAGTTGTGGCCATAAGTTGAGGTCTACCTGTAACTGAAAAGGTGCAAAGTTAGTACAGTTTTTTTATGTTGCTAATCCCTTTTATTCTGTTTCTTCAGGATCGAAGTAGAATAGCTGGTTAATTCTTTACTCATTAAGACTTTTCTTTTTCTCCAGATCCTTGCTCACCATGGTGGCACTGCCAGGCTTTCTCCTGCTCCTATGGATTGTAAAAGGAGTTGTGCCCTCACATCCTCATGGGAAGCCAACTTGGCCAACCTACAAGGTACCCGTCGTTCTATCCCAATTAACCATCCCTTTGGACAAACCCCACTTTGACGCAGAAGCCCAGCTGGAAGTGGTCTCCCCGTGTGGCCCATCTTGCCACAAACGTTTCCCGCCCCCCACGTATGAAGAAGTGAAAGATTATTTGTCCTACGAGACGTTGTACTCCAATGGATCCCGCACCGAGACTGAGGTGGGCATCTACATTGTTAGCAGGACCAACACAGGGGGACAGAGCCGATCACGGACAAAGAGACAAATCTACGGCTACGACACTAGGTTTAGTATTTTTGGCAAGGACTTCTTGCTGAACTACCCATTTTCTACTTCTGTGAAGTTGTCCACGGGATGCACCGGAACGTTAGTGGCTGAAAAACATGTCTTGACGGCTGCTCATTGCATCCATGATGGGAAGAGTTATGTCAAGGGAGCCAAGAAGCTACGGGTTGGGTTCCTGAGACCCAAGCCGAAAGATGGCGTCAAAAGGATCAATCACAGTAGTACCCTGGAACCCGAGAAAATGAAGTTCCAGTGGATTCGGGTGAAACGGACACATGTTCCTAAAGGATGGATCAAAGGGAACGCCAATGACATTGGCATGGATTATGACTATGCCCTTCTGGAGCTGAAGAAACCCCATAAGCGAAAGTTCATGAAGATTGGAGTGAGCCCAACAGCACGTCAGCTGCCCAAAGGAAGGATTCATTTCTCAGGCTATGACAATGATCGGCCTGGAAACTTGGTTTACCGCTTCTGTGATGTCAAAGATGAAACGTACGATCTCTTGTATCAGCAGTGCGATGCCCAGCCAGGGGCCAGCGGTTCTGGAGTCTACGTGAGGATGTGGAAGAGACAGAATCACAAATGGGAGCGTAAAATTATAGGGATATTCTCAGGGCACCAGTGGGTGGACACCAATGGATCCTCCCAGGAATACAACGTGGCCGTTCGCATCACTCCCCTCAAATACGCACAGATTTGTTTCTGGATCACGGGGAACTACCAACAGTGTAGAGATGGATAGAACCAATTGAGGTCCTAGAGAGGCTTCAGCGGCTTGCTGGGGAGGGGTAGGGAAAGGGAGAGGCATGGTGGAAAGCATACGCCTAACAGCTCTGTGGGCACAGTTCTGTTTTTAGAAATGCCAGGATACAAGGAGTTGACCAGGAATGTAACCAGATTAGTGTTTGGCAATAAGGCACAGTGTCCGCGCCATGACACAGATCCTGGACTTTTCCTTAGTTTTCGCCTTAGGATAAGCAATAGCGGAGGTAAAAGGGATGGGGCTGAAGCAAAGTATCTGCATCCCCCTTTTTGTACCCTCTTTTAGGATGGGCCATTGTTCACCAACGGAGATATTGATTGGCTCACTCTTCCATCATTCTGTAGTGCAGGATTGGCTAGCTCTGATAGGAAGGTAACTAGAGAGAGACACGGGCATCCGTTTTTAAATCCAGTGATGCCAAAATAGCAAATAGAGGATTGTGACATCACAATGCAAGCTCTGCACTTCTGGATGTGTGTTGTATCATCAGTTATTAGTATATAAGGAGACTATTAATTTACTTTGGGATGTCATGATACACTTTTCACCATTCCCTTTTCCTATGTGGTTAGAGATTTTCCACAGTGGTGCTTCTCCTTCTCTTCCTCCTCCTCCTTCTCCTCCTCTTCTCACCATTTCTCCTTCTTCTCTGGTTGGTGATTTCCCACAGTACTCCTCTCCCTCCCCTCCCTCTCCTCCTCCATTCTTCAATTCCCAATAAGAACCAACAAGATGTAGAAATGGGATGCCAAAAGTTCTTGAAAAACAAAAGACAAGAGGAACTTAAGCTGGTATTCTTCTAAAAGAAGTGGCCAACAAAATGTGAATCTTTGTCCAAATTGAATGAACCCTGAATACATATTTTAAGGTAGAATGCCATTGCTTTCTCTGCTTTCTTTTTTAAGAGCCTATCAAAATATGAGATCTGGATGTGCATTAGCTTTCTCCAAGGGTCATGCTAGGCATAAGACTGGTATGGTATTGAAACACATATTTGATTACGTGACCATGGGAATGCTGCAATGGTTGCAAGCATAAAAAATGGTCATAAGTCACTTTTTTCAGTGCCATTGTAACTTCAACCAGTCACTAAATGAACTGTTGTAAGTCAAGGACTACCTATACTGCATTAGAATGGAAGAGTTTAATGGATACCCACAGTACTCCTCTCTGTATTTCATGAAATCTTTTTCCTTTATTTCTAAGCATTTAGAAATGTATTGAGCTGTTCCCTGAAACCCTCCTGCTTTGAAAGGTGTCACAGAAGGTCGAAGACCACTTGGCCAACACAGGAGCTTGTAAATATTTATAAACCTTGGCTAGAAATGGAAACATGCATTGTAATTCTACTTATTTTGTAAGGATGTTCAAATACAGCATGTGTTTAACACCTCGTCTGTTTTTTGTTGTGTTTCTTGGTTTATTTCCTCGTTTTCTTCTTGTGAGAAAAGTGCAGGCTGTTAAGAAGATAAGAATAACCCGGCTGGATCAAAGCAAGGCCAATCTAGGCAGCTTTAAACCTAGAGGTGACACTGGGTCTTCAAGACACAGTAGCAATAAGCACTTAGACTTATATACCACTTTACAGTGCTTAACAGCCCTCTCGAAGCGGTTCACAGAGTCAGGAGATTGCCCCCAACAATCTGGGTCTTCATTTTACCCACCTCGGAAGGATGAGGCTCTAGAGTACTAGAGTACCACACCTAGAGTACTGCATCCAGTTTTGGTCACCACACTATAAAAAAGATGTTGAGACTCTAGAAAAAGTGCAGAGAAGAGCAACCAAGATGATTAGGGACATACGATGAATGGTTGCAGGAACTGGGCCTGGCTAGTCTAGTGAAGAGAAGGACAAGGGGAGACATGATAGCAGTCTTCCAATATTTGAGGGGCTGCCACAGAGAGGAGGAAGGGGTCAAGCTATTCTCCAAAGCACCCGAAGACCAGACAAGGAATAATAGATGGAAACTGAAAAAGGAGAGATTCAATCTGGAAATAAGGAGAAACTTTCTGGCAGTGAGAACAATCAACCAATGGAACAGAAGTTGCCTTCAGAAGTTGTGGGAGCTTCATCACTTGAGACTTTCAAGAAGAGATTGGACTGCCATTTGTCAGAAATGGTGGAGGGTCTCCTGCTTGGGCGGGTGGTTGGATTAGATGACCTATAAGGTCCCTTCCAACTCTGATTATCTGTAAATAGAAGGGTGAGTTGACCTTGAGCCTGGTGAGATTTATAAAGGCCCACTATAAACAGCGGTCTCCAACTTTTCTGGCTCTGTAGACCGGCACTGACGGCAGCCATGGGCAGAAGTGGGGAGAGGAGGGAATGGTTTTGCACACACAACCAATCTCACCCAAACACAACTAAAGCTTTGCATGCTCATCTGCCACTTGCATAGCCTGGTTGGTTCCCAATGAGCCACAGACCAGTGCTGATCTGTGGACTAGGGTGTGGGGGTCCCTGTTCTATTACTTTGTCTTCATTTGTTCAATACCCTTTCAAAGGCATCCAAATTAGTGGCCATCACCAGATCTTGTGGGAAGGCATGACACAATTTAGTGATGCATTGTGTGAAGGAATGCCTCCTCTATTCTATATGCTACCAAATTCTTTTGTGTTCTTTAACTGGGATAAATGATACACCAAAGGGAAATAATTTTTGAACCAAGGTACCTCAAGTGGTCTAGCTTATAGGATGTGTACAAAATCGGAGGCCCTTGACTCTGGAAGTAAATGAAATTTGGGGAGTTGTGGCTGCTTCAGTGATGATTGCAGCTGCTCATGGTCTCCATTTTCAATGTTCTGTGACAGTTTCCCAGCCAATCTCACAATCCCTTGATCCTTCCCCACCAAGCAGCAGCCACTTGTGAAGGGAATGGAGTGGAAGGAGAGGGCAGGGGAGGAAAAAAGGGAGGGAAGATAGAAAGGAAGTTTCTTGATGCTCTCTGCTAGATTCTCACAAGGAAATTTAGTGGGGAAGCCAGCAGGAAATCAGACATCGCTTCTAATCCTACTGTTTTTTTGGTCATTCTGCTTCTCTGTTTAGGTAAGGAAATACTTGTGCAATGATGATCTGATGGCACAGGTTGTCTAATCTCAACATTAATATGTAGTCAGTGTCACTGGTTTTAGAGCTTGGGGAGAAGATGAAAATTCTTCTTTTCCACTTTTTCCAGGCTGTGTCTAATTTCATACGGCACCATTTGTTTCCTCACAATTCACTGTTTTTCCCTAAAAGGAATCTAAGCATTCTATTTTTTTTTCTTAATTGCATCTTTCCATGAACTTTTCACCTCTATTTGTTGGGTTTTGAGTGTGCAAAGTAGACTGTCCTTTTTTGCCAAAAGAAGGACAGACCATTGGTTGTAGAATCAAAAAATTCACTACCTCCAATCCTTTTATTATTATAACATAAATTCATAATGCCTCTATTTATTGTGCCAGGGGTGCTTGGAAATTGTCCAGCTTGAATTTTTCTGGCCAGCAAACACGACATACTCGAAATTCTTCCCCATCACTGCCTTTTGTATGTTGTTCCTTGATGGAGAGCCCTGTTTATGCATAAAAACACTCAGGCTGTCCTTGAGAAGCGAAGCATTTGTGGAAGGAAGATTGACAGCAAAGCAATCAGCACAAGGATAATGTTCACATTTCCCTAGAGACCTAAGAAAAATCTGAGGTTTTGTGCCATAATGAAGGAGAATTGTTAGGAACTACATATTCATCTAACTCAGCGGTGGGCAACTACGGCAACTTGATGGCTGTGGACAAATTCCCAGAATTCCTGGCTTCCTGAACATGGCTGGCGCAGCGAATCTGGGAGTTGAAATCCACAGGTCATAACGTTGCTATAGTTCCCATCCCGATCTAACTGAGGGTCAAATCATGTTGGTGTGTGTGTGTGTGTGTGTGTGTGTGTGTCAGACCTGCCAACCCCTGATAAAGGAAAATCTGGAGACCCATGAAAAAAAATCTGGAGATTCTATAAAAAATATGAGATCTCTGAGATTAGTGCCCTTAGAATAATTGTGAGGATGCTGGCCATTTTCGCTGATCAAGAATTGAGGCAAGAGCAAACACGTCTTATTTTTTCCAGTTTATTTGATGAGAGTGTTAGTGGTGATTTCGGATGTGCGCCTTGTTGTGACTGAGAACGATGGCAGAGACTTGTCTTATGAATGTATTCTCAAATCGGAGGTTGTGCTGATTCACGAATGGCTAGCGAAGCAACGAGTATCTACTGAGGCAAAGGGTAGTAGTATTTCGTTCTAGATAAGTGGCGCAACTTAGCGATTTGATGGCAGCGAGGAAGAGTATGGATTCGAGTGGACGAGGCAGGGCATATAGCCTTAAGGAGTGCGAGCCGGCCGAGATATCGGCTGTTTCGTCTTTTAAACAGTCAAGGCGACTAGTATAATTTGTATATATTGTGAATTTTTGATAACTAATGCAGAAAATGCTAGTATATCGAAGATACGGATATACATTCAGGTAGCAAGAGAGGTGAGAAGTACGGAGCCTTACTGTGAAAATTTATGCACATGCTCGGAGGATATGATATCGGACCGTGATCGCAAGACGAGAGGCTTAACAAAGGCCGGTCGACCGGCTGAACTAAGGAGTCATCAGAGAGCGTGAGTATGTCAATCCGGATGGGAGATAACACATAGAATATGGCGGTGATAGCGAGTGCAGCCGCCGCTCAGTATAGTGTAAGATGAACGACGAAAAGTGTGCTGTATGTATATGCAAGTACCGGAGTATGTTGAGTAGATCATCGATACTTCGAGACTTGCGATAGGAGTGTGAGAAGTGATGACTGACAGATGTTCGCTCTCACGTGAGTATCGCTGAGATGGAGCATTTATAAGCCGCCCCCAAATTTGAAAAAAAAAAGCGTTTAAATTGGTCGTGAGATTGAGGAGCCTTGTCGTGAGCCGTGAAGAAATGACAAAAAATCGTGAGACTCACGGCAGAACCCGTGGGAAGAGGGTTGGAGGGCTGGTGTGTCGAATCGTGGTCTGGCAGCGCTTCACGTACGTCATTTGGGCCCTTTGTTGGTGGGCGATGGTGAGAACATCATTTGGGATTCGTATTTCTCACTTTTCAAACTTGCTTGTTGAGTACTGGAAAGTTATGTTAAATGATATGCTTTTATAGGCGGCGTCGGTCGTAGATTGGAGTGTTAGGATCGCCCTCGAAACGAGCACTATTCTTAGTTTCAATGTGGATTGCACACATCTATATTTACTAGATTTATGGATAGGTCCGTTTGTGACTGGTTTCACCCGCGCGCTCGCATGTTTTGTAGTTAGTTGAGCGTGGTAGGGGTGAGGCATGAGGTCATGGACTCTGTGCAAAGTCGCTCAATCGATCTCGTTTCGAGCGGAATCCTAAGCGCGAAAGTGTATATATTCTTTATTCTCTGCTGGTCAGAATTATGGCCGAATGTTGAGAGACTACCGTGTAATCTATGGGCATATCGAATTTTATGTGAGTCTGTAAAGGTAGTAGCAGCATGGTTGTGTCTCCAAAATCAAGCCGTAGTCACGCACGGCAGCTGATATGTGCTGGTAATATAATTTTATCCCGAGAAATCGGAGAGGATATTATGTCCATGCATGCATATAGATTGCTACACGCAAATAATATAGAGGATGGACAGTGCGTCACAGAGTGTTCGTATGAGTGTTATGTTATCATTAGCCGATGATATGACTATGAACGCTGTATCATGAAAGGGCGAGACCTTAGAGACAAGCGCTGGAAAGCTAGTAGCAGAGCTGAACATTTCAACAAGAGCTATATTTTCATTGTTTGAACATTTCACACTAATTTAAAGTTTGCATTCAGTGCAACAACCCATATTTTTGTTCCTTGTTGCTTGTTCTGTCCTCACTGCACTAGTTTATTTATTTATTTATTTTGTCAACTGCTTACAAGATAATAGGTATAAGTAAAAAACATAGTTATGAATACATGGATACAAATAAGAAAATAAAAATAAAATATAAAAGAACAATAGGACAGGCATGGTAGGCATGTTTGCGGGCTTATGCATGCCCCCTACAGACCTCTTAGGAAAGGGGTAAGGTCAACACTGGACAGTCTAAGGTTAAAGTTTTTGGGGTTTGGGGAAAAAAACCACAGAGTCAGGTAGAGTGTTTCCAGACATTGACCGTCTTGTTGCTGAAGTTGTATTCCTGCAATCAAGTTTGATGTGATTAACCTTGAGTTTGTATCTATTGTTTGTTCTAGTGTTTTATGGTTGAAGCTGAAGTATTCATTGAAGGTAGGACATTGCAATGTATGATTTATATACTATACTTAGATCAACCGAAGGCGGCGTAGCTCTAGATTTTTGAATTTGGTGCCATAAGGTATTCTGCAACGAGTAGAGGAGTGGAGAACTCTTCTTGTGAAATATTTCTGGACTTTCTCCACTGTGTTAATATCAGATACGTAATGTGGATTCAGACTGATGAGCTGTATTTGAGTATTGGTCCAGCAAATGTTTTGTATGCTCTAGTTATTAGTGTAATATTACCAGAGAAAAAGCTATGTAAGTCTTTGTGCAGCTCGACATGTGGCCAAAACTCACCTAGCCTCCAATAAAACAGACCGTGTGCGTAGATCTGAATGTTTTATTGAAAGAACAGGATATGGTGAAACTGGGGAAAATAGGGATATATACAATGAGAATCAAATACAAGATAGGCAGTATAGAGTTACTGCTGAACATAGCAATTAATAAATACAAGCAATTCAAATCTCACCAGCAATGTTCTGTTTGTCCTTGGATGACCATGTGCCACAGATTAAGATGGATTCTTCTCTGTGCTTCTGCCTTCTCCAAATGCTGAAGGAAATGGAATCTGTCTTCCCAGCCTGCACTTGGTTTGAGAGTACAGGCTGATGGGTATGTGGGTTGGGTCAGCTTCAAAAAATTTTCTTGGCGTTTGTCCCTTTGGCCACTAGATGGAACTAGAGAGCAACAATATATAAAAATGGTATGCTGGGGCATCACATCGCTAATCATTAGCAGCAAGTGATTCCAGATATGGATGGCTTCTTTGGAAAGCCATTGTCAGGGTTCTGGCAGTTACTCCAATTAAATAATGTGCCTTGAGCCATACTCCCAAAACTTCAAAGGATTTATTTGAAGCTACCATTTTACATCCGGCACTAACCTGGGCATCGACAACTCTGAGATACGTAATTCACTGTCACCCTTGATCTTGCTTTTCCCCCCACCCTTCTGGGTGTATCATCCAATGAAAAACATCCATAGCCAAGAGTCATCAATCATACTCTCAATTAGATTTTTGTGCAGCAGAAGCTTTAGTCATCTAATCATTCTTTGAAGAAAATATGAATGGAATGTACCTTCGATTCCACACTGCTGCCTGTTCTTTGAAACTCATCCCCTTCTTCCTATAAAATGTGTATACAAAATGTTTTATAAGTTGACAGCCACCTTTAATCAATCAAGGTTTTTTGCATTTACATTCTCTTCACAATGGTGTTACTAAGTTAAGAACTGCAGTGATTCACTTAATAACTGTGGCAAGAAAGGATAGCAAGAAAGATTGGGGCCAAACTCACTTAATAGCTATCTTGTTTAGCAATGGAAATTTTGGGCTCAGTTATAGTGGTAGGTTGAAGACTACCAGAGCCTTCAGGGTGATTTCAAGGTGAACGAAACCCTCCAACTGTTTCTACTTTTAACAAACAGATTGAGAGATCAAATCCACAAATCTTATCTGACATAAGGGAATCTATAAGAAAGAGTCAGCAAAACAGCCACTGCTCTTCTCATCTCCTGCCTTAAGTAATATTTTAATAACAATGGAGCTGGTACCAGGAGTGGAATTCTACTGGTTTAGGCCGGTTTGGGTGGACCGGATGTTAATTTTGCGTCTGGTTCACCAAACCAGTATTTGAACTGACCGGCTGGCCCCGCTTGCCCCTCGCCTCCCAGGAGTTTCCACGTGGCCCATTTTCAAGGCAGGTAAGTGCAGGGTCCACATGGAGGCTCTGGGAGGGGGAAAAACAGGCCTTCAGGAAGTCCAGAAACGGGCCTATTTCCGGCTTCCGGAGGTCTTCCAGAGTCTGGAGGAGGCTGTTTTCGCCCTCCCAGAGGCCCGAGGGAAGCCTCTAGAGTAGTGGTGGCATTCAAATTGTTTTACTACCAGTTCTGTGGGCATAGCTTGGTGGGCATGGCAGGGGAAGATGACGGCAAAATCTCCATTCCCTCCTTCCCCCGACTAACCTGCTTTCCATCTCCGTTCTCCTGTGCAGGGCAACCAAAGAAGACCCAGCCAATCAGCTGGGACTTGGGAGGAAGAGAATAGATGGGGGTGGTGCCAGTCAGAGGTGATATTCACAGGTTAACTACTCAAAGTTTCCACTACCGGTTCTCCAGAACCAGTCAGAACCTGCTGAATGCCATCTCTGCTCTGGACCCTTGGGAAGGCAAAAAACGGCCCTCTCGGAAGTACCAGTAGGCCACGACCACCATGGCCACACCCGCCCAGCAACTGGGCAGTGAACCGGTTGTTGGGATTTTTGAATTCGAACCCTGGCTGGAACTAGTACCCTAACCCAATAAAAGTACAAGTAAAGGAGAATATTTGTAGCTCAGGGTTGACATGAAGGGTTCTTAGTGTTCTCTGAGCTTGGTTGTTTTCTTGCGGGCGTTTCATTACCCAACTCGGTAACGTCATCAGGTAGAACTGGCCCTGCTGCCAAACATCGTCCATTTTTATTTTTCTTTAAATAATGTCATTCTAATTTGAACTATACATGTATTCATCTCTTTTATTTTCTAGTTCAGATATATTTCCCATCTGGCCCCAAGGCTTCTTAGCAAAGCTCTTCCATTGGCTAGATAAAAGGATTAGGATTTTTTTTTTAAAGGCAGTGAGGAAAAAAAACACTTGACCTCTGAAATCTTTCGTTATCGATCTTATCTTAAGCTTCTCTAGCCCAGCCTTTTAAATTCTTCTATTCTTGGGGCACTTCAGCATTTATCAGCTCCTGATAAAGATGTCTAGGAATTTGTTTTATTGTAATGTATTTATACACAATTACTTTTAATGGTCATTAGTTTGCTCTCCTTCACTTTTCTTTGATGATTAGGGTCATTCTTTTTTATGGTTTTCTTCCTTCCCTTTTCCTTCCTTCCTTCCTTCTTCCTCTTTTCTCACTTTCTCTCTTCCTTTTTTCCTCCTTCCTCCCCTTATTTTTGATATATTGTTAGCTTAAAAAAGTGGTTCCCAACACCAGCAACTTTAAGATGTATGGCCTTCATCTTCCAGAATTCCCAGAATTCCCCAGCCAGCCAACAATTCCATTTCTTGGGAACTCTGGGACTTGAAGTCCACACATCTTAAAGTCTCTGGTTGAGAAACGCTGGTTGGAAACACTAATTTCTCTGTCTCTCCTGCCACAAACTGTAAATGCAATAAACTCATTTTCACAATATTATTTCTTGTTGAAAGGGATATAATCTAAAATCTATTGACATTTCTGGTTTTCATAAACATGTATCTTCCTTTTCATTCAGCTGTTAACAACAGTTCTGCAAGCCAGCATGCCAAGGACTGTTGCAGATTATATGGATTTGGGATGTTTTGCTTTCCAGATTGCTTGGAATCAGTATAGTACTATTTAATAAGGACTTAGCCAGTCGGTGGTGATCAGAGTCAGACCCTGGTCCAACTATTTACTAGCAAGCATTTCTCCCCTTCCCATCGGTCTTCTCAACCTCTGGCAATGAAAGGGGTTCAACCAAGAGCTTTCTAAATCTGAAGCAGATGTTCCATAGAACATGGAACACAGAATAATAGAGTTGGAAGGGACCTTGGAGGTCTTCTAGTCCAACCCCTGCTCAAACTGATCCCTGATTTCATGGCCTCGGTTGCATGGAGATGAACTCTGCAAGTTAATGGTATTAATCAGTGGCAGGATTCAAATTATTTTACTACCGGTTCTATGGGTGTGGCTTGGTGGGCATGGCAGGGGAAGGTTACTGCAAAATCCCCATTCCCTCCCTACCCCTCTAACCTGCTTTCCAGCTCCATTCTCCTGTGCAGGGCAACCAGAGAAGACCCAGCCAATCAGCTGGGACTTGGGAGGCAGAGAATAGATGGGGGCGGGGCCAGTCAGAGGTGGTATTTTCCAGTTCACCAAACTACTCAAAATGTCCATTACCAGTTCTGCAGAACTGGTCAGAACAGGCTGAATGACCACCCCTGGTGTTAATGTTAATGCAACCGAGTACAAGTAAACCTCAATTTAGATCACCTAGCAAACAATGGCTTTGCTTCATGTCCGTGCCATTTGCGTTACGACTGGGGCATTCCCTGAAGGAACCACTACAGGAAAAGGTCACAAAATCAGGTGGCTACAATTAGAAAGACTAGTTTAGTGATAGGTTGTCATGGAGAAAATCTACCTTTGTGGTGAAAACAACTTGATAGCACATCATCCACCTGCAAACAGCATCACCAACAATTAAAAAAAAGAAGAACAATCTGTGCTGCTATGAACTGAAGTCCAAGTTCAGAGGGTCACTTTTTTCAGCGACGTTGTGGCTTTGAGTGGTTGATGGACGAAGGCTTGTGTTCTCCCCAATTCGGGTCTGAACCTGGTGCCAAAGCTGATGTAGAACCCCAGACACGAGTTGCAGGTTTTGTTTTCTTTTATTGAAAAGCTTCTGCAAAAGGGGCCCCAGCCAGCAAAATGCCAGGACTTGGAACAAAGGATTCAACAAGCTTTTATACAGGTTTTCAAGGTGAGATCAACAAACATTGTCTAACTGGCATTCTGAAAATCATCTAAAGGGCACTCTATTGGCTCCATGCCATCCCTATTTCTAATCTTAACCAATAAACACTTCAAAGGTTATGTATCAAGTATTGTATTGGCTCTAGTTCAACCCTATTTCTAAAAGTTAACTAACAGGCATCTTAGAAAACTTTTAGCAAGTCTTCTATTGGCTCTGTCTTAGCCCTATTCTTTATTTTAGCAGAATAGAATAGAATAGATTAGAATATCGAAAAGAAAAATCAGAGTAGAATAGAATAAGAAATCAGAATAGAATAATAGAACAGAACAGAATAAAATAGAATAGAACAAAACAGAACAAAACAGATGGAAAGGACCTTGGAGGTCTTCTAATCCAGCCCCCTGCTTAGGCAGGAACCCTATACGATTTCAGACAAATGGTTATCCAATCTCTTCTTAAAAACTTCCAGTTTTGGAGCATTCATAAATTCTGAAAACAAGTTGTTCCACTTATTAATTGTTCTCACTGTCAAGAAATTTCTCCTTAGTTCTAGGTTGCTTCTCTCCTTGATTAGCTTCCATCTATTGTTCTTGTCCTGCTTTTAGGTGCTTTGAAGCAGGGCTCACCAACTTTTCGGACCTCAGGGACCACTAAATTCATAATCCTGCAGACCACAAATATCATCTGCCTAATGACCGGCTGGGTGGGTGTGGCTAGGTGGTCCTGTGACTGGGTGGGTGTGACCAACTCAATGTCACTCACATCAAGGGGTGCCTTGCCGGCCACTACTCACCCTTCCTCTCCCAGCCATTCCCCGCCCAGGATCCTTAGGGCCCCAATAGGAAGCAGTTGTTGGAGCTAAGTAGCCACCACCTGAAAGAGTTGGCAAAACAGCTGGCTCAGTTCAAACTGGATCTGACTGAGAAGGAGACTCAGCAAAAGCACCTCACTGAGGACTACTCTTTGCCACCAGCGGCACTTCCCTCTGGCCTTCACCCAATCTCCTGCACCAGGACGCTGAAGCAGACCCCAAGGGGGAATTTCTGCCCCCTTCCAATCAGCACAAAAAGACCTTGAAGAAAGAGACTCTCTGCAGCAACACAAATGTTCGTTGCATGTATAAAAGCACTGTTAAGATAAGGAATTGGATATAAAAATTGAATATGTAACCATGGTCATATTTGTATGTATATGTGAAACCTGTAATCATGCTGTTCACTAAAAAGAGACGTTAAAATGTGGAAAATTGAATAAAATTTGTTTTTTAAAAAAAGAATAACGCTCATTTAATGAATGTGAACAATTATTCTGCTTTTCCTAAAGGCAAGATTTCAGCAGGGGCTCTTTGCTGTATTGCCATGTGTTGCAGAAACACACAAACAAGGAAGTCTGAATGTTATCTTCCTTGCTCCACAAATCTTCTGGTTCACTGCCAACATAGCTGGTATCTTTTCAGTGTAACTGCGCTGTTTCAGATAGCCACGGTTGGAGATGACAAACATCGGTTCTTCATAAAGAAGAATGTAGCAAAAGCCATAATGTTGACATTCAAAGTTGGCAGTCCATCTGCTTCTAGCTTTACAACAGTGGTGGGATTCAACCGGTGTAACAACTGGTTCGGTGACTGTGTGCTTCGCTGCAATGGAAGGCTGCAATAGAAGGTCAGTTTTAGAGCTGAAAATGGGCAGTTTTAAAATGTGCATGGAGTGTTTGAAACCGCCCCATTTTCAGCTCTAAAACTAACCAACTGCAGCCCAGTGAGTAGAACAGCTGAGGCACGGCAAACTGCTGTGCTGTGCGAATCAGCTGAGCTGCAAAACATGAAAATATAGGACAGACTAGGACAGGGATGGGTGGGTGAGCCCAACTGATTGCCAGAATTACCAGTTCACTCAAACCATTCTAAACCAGCTGAATCCCATCCCTGCTTTAGAATAATCCCTAGATATTTCAGCCAACCCAAACATGGAGAAGTTTCCAAAATGGGAATCACAAAAAACATGAAAGAGGAGAATGGATGTAAAACAAACTACTAAAATGGTTGGGTAGCAATGGATTTCTTCATTCTATGCGTATCTTCCAAGTGCTCCATCATTGGAAGTTTTCAAGAAGAGACCGGACAGTCATTTGTCCAGATTGGTATGGGGAGGTGGTTTCTCCTGCTTGAGCTGGGGGCTGGACCGGAAGACCTCCAAGATCCCTCCCAACCCTATTGTTCTATGTTCCATGTTTTGAAGAGAGGACTGAACTTCACCGGCCTTTCTCCCAAGTAAGTCTAGAGATGGTTGCATTGAATCCTGAAATTTATGAACACCAATAGACAACTAGGCAGTTGATTCTGAAACACTTGAGTAGACAATAGGGGAAGGGGAGAACAAATTTACAAAATAAATTTACATAAAGGTCCTTAACAAATTCATTAGATCTCCAGAACGCCCTCTTGTAGTCACTGTAATTTCATTTACAAGAGAGGAGAATACTTTAAGAACATCCAAGGAGGCTACATTTTATGTACCTTGTTCTTAAATATCAACTGTATTTACTCAGGGATAAAGGAATGTGTTTCTGTTTTGTGAAGGTTTCTGTTTTGTGAGGGAAAAGTGATTTGCCAGGATAATATTCAAATAAAGATGGGTTTCCTGTTTCTGTTTTTTTTTTAGAATTTTTTTTTAATTGGCCAAGTGTGACTGGACACACAAGGAATTTGTCTTGGTGCAAATGCTCTCAGCGTACATAAAAAAAAAGATACATTGACCAAGAGTCAAGAATCATATGGTACAACACTTAATAATAGTCATAGGGTACAATAAGCAATCAAATCATACCAGGAAACAGTCAATATAAACCGTAAAAATACAAGTGACAAAGTTAGAGTCATACAGTCACAAGTGGGAGGGGATGAGTGAAAAGGAGTGATGACAAGATTAACAGTAATAGTAATGCAGACTTTGTAAATAGTTGGACAGTCTGGAGGGAATTATTTGTTCAGCAGAGTGATGGCTTTGGGGAAAAAAACTGTTCTTATATCTAGTTGTTCTGTGTGAAATGCTCTATACCATCGTTTTGAGAGTCGGAGTTGAAACAGTTTATGTCTGGGATATGAGGGGTCTGTAGATATTTTCACAGCCCTCTTTTTGACTCGTGCTGTTACAGGTCCTTGATGGAAGACAGGTTGGTAGTAATTGTTTTTTCTGTCCTAATTATCCTCTGAAGTCTGTCTGTCCTGGTGGGTTGCAGAACCAAACCAGACAGTTACAGAGTTGCAGATGACAGACTCAATCCTTCCTCTGTAGAACTGGATCAGCAACTCCTTGGGCAGTTTGAGCTTTCTGAGTTGGCACAAAAAAAACATTATTTGTTGTGCTTTTTTGATGATGTTTTTGATGTTGGGTGTCCATTTTAGGTCATGTGATATAATAGAACCTAGAAATCTGAAGGTCTCTTTTAACAAGGACATTTATGGAGGAGCCTATCACAGTCGCTCTTAGGTGAAGAGACCCTAAGTATCATTGTTCTGGTTTGCAAAACAAATTATATCCATCACATGAGTAAAAATTAGAGGGCTCCTTCCCACCCAATCAGTTTATCAGATTGCTTCTTAAACCATGGAAGAGATATTAATTCTTCTATTTTCTCACTACCCTGGTTTAATCTTATATTGGTTATCTAAAACTCGTACCTCTCAATGTCAAGGTTAAAGTTTCTAGCAGTAGAAGACAGACTGTGGGGACCTCAAAGGTCTTCTAATCCAACCTCAGTAAAGGATTTGTGAGATACATACAGTTAATCCGTGACTGACAATGACAACTGAATCCCAAATTTTGTTGCTCAGCAAGACAGTAGTAAAGTGAGTTTTTGCCCCATTTTACCACCTTTCTTGCCACAGTTGTTAAGTGAATCACTGCAGTTGTTAAGTGAAGAACAGGGTTGTTCAGTGAATCTGGCTTCCTCGCTGACTTTGCTTGTCAGAAGGTCACAAAAAAGGATTGCGTGACCTCGGGGCATTACAACCATCATAAATATGAGTCAATTGCCAAAGGTCTGAATTTTGATCGGCTGACCATGGGGATGCTGCAGTGGTTGTAAGTGTGAAAAACGGTCGTACAATGGTCCCTTTTTTCAGTGCCGTTGTAACTTTGGGCAGTCATTAAACAAATGTTTGTAAGTTGAGGACTGCCTATATTGTAGGTCGGGAGTGTCAAACTCGATTTCATTGAGGGCCGCATCAGGGTTGCGTTTGACCTCGGAGGGGCTGAGGGGGCATGGCCAGGACAGGCACGGCCAGCTCGATGTCACTCTTGATGTCGGGGGCTCCTGTGGGCCAAGCGCTCTGCCAGTGAAAACAGACTCCCAATCTCCATTTTTGGCTGCGACGGTCGCCTGCAATCCTCTGCCAGCGAAAACAGAGCTCGGGAAGGCTGTGTGTGGTCCTCAAAAACTCTGTTTTTGGCTGCGACAGTCTCCTGAGCCCTGTGCCAGTGAAAACAGAGCCCCCCTCCCAAGCTGGCAGAGGGCTGCAGGAGACCATCCTGGCTGAAAATGGAGCTCTCCTGAGCTCTCTTTTCGTTGGCAGAGGCACTGTGGGCTGGTCCTTCACTGTTTCCTGGGTGGCCACACAGCAGAGGTGGTATTCACCAGGTTCTGACCAGTTCTGGAGAACTGGTAGTAGAAATTGTGAGTAGTCCAGAAAACCAGTAAATCCCACCTCTGACTGGCCCCACCCCCATCTCTTCTCTCCTCCCAAGTCCCAGCTGATTGGCTGGGTCTTCTTTTGTTGCCCTGCGTAGGAGAACGGAGCTGGAAAGCAGGTTAGTGGGGTGGGGAGGGAGTGGGGATTTTGCAGTCACCTTCCTCCAGGAGTGGAGTGGGAATGGAGATTTTTACAGTATCCTTCCCCTGCCACACCCACCAAATCACACCCACCAAGCCACACCAACGGAACCGGTAGTAAAAATTTTTGAATCTCACCACTGCCTCACAGGCAAGATCTAAGCATGCTGCAGGTTGGATCCAGGCCCCGGACTTTGAGTTTAACACCCCTGCTGTAGGTCTACCAAAAGAGATGTTGAAAGGATTCATGGTTCATAACTTTAACGTAATTACACAAGAGACATACTATAGATGGCAACAAATTTAATAAGGAAAATATTTAAAGATTGGGAGGAAAGCCAGCCAGAAATGAGTTGATGGGAAGAGAGGAGAAGCTTCTCTAAGACAAGGAGAACATATTTGAAATGTGAAAAGTTTATCATTGGAAGCTTTTTTTTTGAGGGGGGATGAACGGATAAAACCCTGGAATAATTCTGTCCTGTTCCAGAAAGTTCTCATTTTTAAATTACTTATTTGTGAGTGGAAAAGCTCATGAATTTTTTTTATGTAGCACTTAAAAAGAGCTGCCAGCTCACCTGGAATATGGAGTGAATCACTATTATTATTCTCCAATTCTATTAATCTGGAACAGCTAATCTAGCCAGGTTTTGTATTCATATTTTGAACTTGATTAAAAGGCTTTGAGTCATAAAAGTAGTGTCAAATTATATATGAGGTGCCCAACGTTTCACCCCCCCAACAGGACTATTCATAATTTGTTCCAAATTTTGGCAGCCAAAATGCTTTTGAAATCTTCATGGCCATCCAATTTAAACACTGATGTAGTGGTTACGGCACCAAGCTAGAAACCAGGAGACTGTGAGTTCTAGTCCTGCCTTAGGCAGTTTAGAAGTCTAAAAGATAAATACTGATCTTCAGTACTAGGTCTCACAAATTGTAGTAGTCTAGTACTAGAAGGAGAAATAGACCTGAGGAAATCAAAGATGTTTTTTACAAAAGGCAACTAGACTTTTCTTTGAAAACATTTGCTTCTCATCTAAGAAGCTTCTTCAATTCTGACTGAAAGGGAAAAAAACCCCAAAAAAGTCCAGTTGCCTTTTGCAAAATGCACCTTTGTGACAACCATGACCTGGATGTTTGAAAATCTCCATAGACATTTAGACCCAAGGAAGTGTGAGAAAGAACAGTGAGGGGTTGGCTGACAGCCAAGGGGACTTGGGTTTGGGGAGATAAAAGAAGCTGTGACGGACACAAACTTACTGGGAGCCTTTTATATATGTAGTTCTCAACTTACAAACATTTCATTCATTTAACAATTGTGCCTCATAAAATGAGGCACAACTAAATGTTAGAAATTCTGTTTATATAAAACACCACATAGAGCAAACAAAGAGCACAGTCACCATGTGTTTTACTTCTCAACTATATTACAGAAACAGGAAACAGGAAAGTCTGCTCAGAACAAAAGAGCATACAGTATAAATATATATACCATAGATACAAACTTGTAAATACTGCCATCTGCTGGTTGAATAATACTGTAGTTGTTGCATAGAAATACATTCCAACAGTGAATTCCAACATTTAACAATTGCTTTGCTTAGCCATGGAAATTTTGGGCTCAAATGTGGTTGCAAATCAAGAACTATCAATAAGATACAGTGGACAGCTCAGCAGTACCTGTGATGATGGTCAATGACTCTTCTAGAAGGGTGGATGACAAATCTTTAAGCCAAGCAAAAGCAAAGCCCTTCTAGAAGTAGTTAAAGGCCTGTTCAAAAGGACATGGTATCATAGGGGTGGGAAGTCAGCCTTCCAAGTATGGTAGCCGTGTTCACATAAATTTGGGCATCATCTCTGTTGCAGATCTTCTGCATCATTAATCGCATCTAAACCCACCAAGGAAGAATATAGACCATTCAAAACATAATTGTGGTCTCAGAAAGCAAGTTTATTTACTGATGTTAAGGTTGACAAGAAACCATGGTAAGATACCACCAAAGGCAACGGTCCATCTAAATGAGACATGAGTATGAAAGTCAGATTTAGATTAGAGCATTCTAAATCCACTGGATTGTTTTTTTTTTTAAAAAGGTTCTCTTCTTCCACCAGCATCACTGAGTTTGGATTCCTTAACTCTACTTTGAATTCTACCTCTCATCCTCCTTGGTCATTAAAACAATGTGTCCTTGGCAGACCAAAAGAACCAAATGGACCTTCCCAAGGTGACAGAGAAAGTCTCCCTCACCATTCCTAAGTGTTGGTCATTTGGAGATTCTCCCAACTGCCACTGAAAAGTAGAACTACATTTCAGTCAAGAAGTTCCCAAGTTCCACCTTCAGGATCAGACCAGCTATTCTTTTTCTTCCATTGTCTAGGCATCAATTCTTCTTGCCCAGATCCTCAGCTGATGAAGGTCCACCAAGTCATACTTGTTCTTCAGACTTGCTCCGTTCCGGCCTCCTTAATGGCACCACCTGGAAGGATTTACAACATCCGGTGCAGATGTACTTCAAAAAACATAAGTAGGCGCTTCCGGAAATTATCACGGTGATGATAATGATCACTGTAGCACTGAAGGCTGGTGATGCTGTACCTTCCATGACCAAGTGAAATCTTCCTGTTGCTGAGAACATTGGTAATTCAGTGTTCTCTCCTAAGGACAAGAGAAACACAAGAGGGGTGACATGATAGCAGGGGGTTGCCATAAAGGGGCTGCCATAAAGAAGAGGGACGTCAACCAGTGGTGGGATTCAAATTTCTTTGCTACCAGTTCTGTGGATGTGGCTTGGTGGGCGTAGCAGGAGAAGGATACTGTAAAATCTCCAGTCAGAGGTAGGATTTGCTGGTTCTCTGAACTACTCAAAATTTCCACTAATTTCCACAAATTTCTCCAGAACTGGTCAGAACCTGCTGAATAGCACCTTTGGGGTCAACCTATTCTGCAAAGTACCAAAAGGCAAGGCAAGAAGCAATGGATGGAAACTAATCAAGGAGAGAACCAACCTAGAACTAAACAATTTGTCAGAAATTTTCTGACAGTGAGAACAATTAATCAGTGGAACGACTTTTGCCTCCAGAAGTTGTGGATGCTCCATCCATCACTGGAGGTTTTTAAGAAAAGATTGGACAAGCAATTGGAAAGTGGTGAGGTGACCTAGAGATGGAGCCCTCGCCTCACAATCAGGAGGCTGTGAGTTTGATCCTTGATAGAAGCAGATATGTCTCTCTCTTGGCACACTGAGAAAATATCTGCTGAACAAAACTCCTCATTGGTGACAGGAAGAGCATCTGGCCATTAAAGCACTTTGCTAGTTCCATTCAGTTGTCTAGACTCCACCCCACAAGGGATTATGGTGTCATTAAATGAAAATGATTGGACAAGCAATTGTCTGAAATGATATAGAGCCTTCTGCTTGAGTAGGGGATTGGACTAGAAGACCTCCAAAGTCCCTTCCATCTCTATTATTCAGTTGCAATATGACATTGGTCTTTCCCACATGATCTTTACAATTCTGGTAGTCCTCAGTTTATGACTGCAATGGAACCTAGACTTTCGGTCGCAAGTCATTGTGATGCTAAGTTGAGGCACCATGTGTCCGGATTTGAGTTTATGACCATTTTTACAATGGTTGTAAAGTGACTCACTGCAGTCATAAAGTGAATTACAATGGTTGTAAGCAAATCGCGCATTCCTTAAGCCAATCCAGTGTATTCAATGGGTGTTTTTTTTTTTTTATGTTTTCTGCTAGAATAAAATCAGGGAAGGTGTGCCGAGCAGTTCCNAGTGTATTCAATGGGTGTTTTTTTTTTTTTATGTTTTCTGCTAGAATAAAATCAGGGAAGGTGTGCCGAGCAGTTCCTTCTGTGAGGCTGATCTAGACCCTTGAGAAATGGGACAAAGGATTGTGGAAAACAGGACAGGACATTCTCACTAGTGGTGGGAATTCAATATTTTTTTACTACTGGTTCTATGGGTGTGGCTTGGTAGGTGTGGCTTGGTGGGCATGGCAGGGGAAGGATACTATAATTATCCTTCCCACCTCACTAACCTGCTTTCCAGCTCTGTTCTCCTGCGCAGGGCAACCAAAGAAGACCCAGACAATCAGCTGGGACTCAATGGGAGGCAGAAAATAGATGGGGGTGGGGCCAGTCATAGGTGGTATTTTCTGGTTCTCCGAACTACTCAAAATTTCCACTACCAGTTCTCCAGAACTGGTCCAAACCTGCTGAATGCCACCTCTGGTTTTCACCCAATGTAGCCGATAAAAGAGAACCAACCTAGAACTAAACAAATTGTCAGAAATTTCCTGACAGTGAGAACAATTAATCAGTGGAATGACTTTTGCCTCCAGAAGTTGTGGATGCTCCATCACTTGAGGTTTTAAGAAGAGATTGGACAAGCAATTATTAAGTGGATTTTGCCCCGTTTTACAACCTTTCTTGCCCCAATTGCATTGCAGCTGTTAAGTTAGTAACACAGTTGTTAAGTGAATCTGACCTCAGGGCACTGCATCTGTCATAAATAGGAGGCAGTTGCCAAACATGTGAATTTTGTTCATGTGACAATGTTGCACCATGGGCATGCTGCTGTCAGGGTTTCGACAGACAGAATCTCTTCAAAACCTCTAGTGATGGAGTACCCACAACTTCTGGAGATAAGCTTAGAATGAAATGGCCCATTGCTACCGAACTATGCTGGTAGTTCATTTTTTATCCATTATCCTCTTTCATGTTTTTGTGATTCCCGTTTTGGAAATTTTGCCATATTTGGAATGATTGGAATATCTAGAGATTATTCAAAAGCTAGAAACCAATAGGCTGCCAAATTTGGATTTCAACATTATGGCCTCTGCTATGGTGTTATTTACAAAGAATTGATGTTTATTGTCTCCAGTAATGGCTATCTAAAACAGCACAATTATATTGAAAAGACATCAGCTAGTTGGCAATGAACCAGAAGAGGGATTCAGGAATGGGGGACGGGGGGGGGGGGGGGGGGGGGGGGGGAGAGAGAATAATAGACTGATTTGCTTGTTTGTGTGTTTCTGCAACAATTGGCACAACAGCAAAGAACTCCCACTGAAATCCTACCATTAAAAACAAAAACAAAATTCACATTCATTAAATGAGCACAATTCACATTGTGCTGGTCTAAACACAATTAAACTTTCCAAGGTGACTTTTCAAGTTACATTTCAACTACAAGTCCAAAATGTGGAATTAACTAGGCCATCTGTAGGCCATCAAGTTGGATAAATATTATCCCACGACCATGACCTTATTAAACAGACAATAATTTTGTGATTTGATACAGATGTATTTTCTTAATATCTTGGCAGTTTAGTTGGTTTTTTTTTGAGAAGTATTGCTTTTACAATTCTTATTGTGTTTTTATTAGTTTCAAAAAAAAGTTTGAGCTTGGGAGAGAGGGAGGAAGGGAGGAAGGAAGGAAGGAAGGTTGGTGCTATGTCACGGGAAAAAGAGACTTTGAGACCAGTCTGACTTTCAGCTCTTTATTTAGTTCCTGAAGTCTGTCTGACTGTGGAGCCGCGGCAGCCTCTTTTATAGCGGCTGCTCACGGCTCGTGGCCAATGACGGCTCCTTGAATCTTCCACCGCTCATGCGGACCAATCACAGGGTGGCAATTGCAGACCAATCACAGTAGTGTTGAAGAACCAATCACAGTGGAGTATTGGTGGACCAATCAGGAAGCAGTATTACAAGTATGCTAATATAGAGCACCCCTCCCCACTTGGTTTAGTCCAACCTATGTTACGTAGTCATGTAAGTAGGTGGGGCTTTTATGGTGTCTACTT
>BHFT01028421.1:0-10771 GCA_004320025.1 Laticauda laticaudata
CGTGAGAAATGACAAAAAATCGTGAGACTCACGGCAGAACCGTGAGAGTTGGCAGGGCTGGTGTGTGAATGTGGTCTGGCAGCTTCACGTACGGTCATTTGGGCCCTTTGTTGGTGGGGATGGTGAGGAACATCATTTGGGATTTGCTATTTCTCACTTTTGTCAAACTTGCTTGTTGAGCTGGAAAGTTATGTTATGTGTTTTGGGTTGTAGTTCCCAAACATGCACATTTTTATTGTGCAATCTTATTTACAATTTATGTATCCGTTTTGGTTTCACCCCCTTTTTTATTGCTGGGATCCTGTCAAGTTCATTTCTTTATTTCCTCAATAATTTGTCAAATCTGGAATGTCAAGCCTGAATTTTCTAATTATATGCATTTGGGTGCACATGTTCCCAAATATATGCCAATGTGTTTATAATTTTTCCAACACTTTCCTTGCATACAATGCATAATCTTCAATAATATATGTCTTTTTACATAAATAGGACTATCATCAAAGGGCAAACTGCACTAGAATAAATGAACATTTCAAACAAGAGCTATATTTTCATTGTTTGAACATTTCACACTAATTTAAGTTTGCATTCAGTGCAAACAACCCATATTTTTGTTCCTTGTTGCTTGTTCTGTCCTCACTGCACTAGTTTATTTATTTATTTATTTTGTCAACTGCTTACAAGATAATAGGTATAAGTAAAAAACATAGTTATGAATACATGGATACAAATAAGAAAAATAAAAATAAAATATAAAAGAAACAATAGGACAGGCATGGTAGGCATGTTTGCGGGCTTATGCATGCCCCCTACAGACCTCTTAGGAAAGGGGTAAGGTCAACACTGGACAGTCTAAGGTTAAAGTTTTTGGGGTTTGGGGAAAAAAAACCACAGAGTCAGGTAGAGTGTTCCAGACATTGACCGCTCTGTTGCTGAAGTTGTATTTCCTGCAATCAAGTTTGATGTGATTAACCTTGAGTTTGTATCTATTGTTTGTTCTAGTGTTGTTATGGTTGAAGCTGAAGTATTCATTGACAGGTAGGACATTGCAATGTATGATTTATATACTATACTTAGATCCAACCGAAGGCGGCGTAGCTCTAGATNATTTCTGGACTTTCTCAACTGTGTTAATATCAGATACGTAATGTGGGTTTCAGACTGATGAGCTGTATTTGAGTATTGGTCCAGAAAATGTTTTGTATGCTCTAGTTATTAGTGTAATATTACCAGAAAAAAAGCTATGTAAGATTAGGTTAACAACTCTGAATGCCTTTTTGGCTATGTAGTTACAGTGATTAATTGTTCTCACTGTCGGGAAATTTCTCCTTAGCTCTCGGTTGCTTCTCTCCTTGATTAGTTTCCACCCATTGCTTCTATCCTCCCTTCAGGTGCTTTGGAGAATAGCTGGGCTCCCTCTTCTTTGGGGCAGCCCCTGATATATTGTTGGAACACTGCTATTATGTCACCCCAGTCCTTCTTTTCATCAAATCTTCTTGGCAACCTTGGATCTCTTCTAGTCATCTGTTATCTGCTCATAACACTTTCCTTTCCAACTCAGCTGGATGTTTAATTGATTGGCTCTTTTGTCTTCCCTAGTTTGAGAGCCTCCAAAACTTTTTGATTACAGAGATGTGACACTTTGGTGAAAATAACTAAAGGTCTTCAAATGGGATTCACTCCTATTCCTACCTCCTCTTCTTCTCCATCTCTTTTCTAACATATTATATCGAAAGAAAGAAAGAAAGAAAGAAAGAAAGAAAGAAAGAAAGAAAGAAAAGAAACCACCCTTTTTTGCAGCAAACCAATGTAACCTTTTGAGAAATCCACAGCTAGGTTATTAAACATCCCACATTCAACACAATAAATAAACAAATGAATTGGTGGCATCTGCAATGGTTGTAGTGAGACTTGATAAGCTACCTTTTTCTATTGCCCTTAAAAGACCTGTGAAATATTAATATAACACTATGGAGGAAATCTTGTAATCTTTAAGAGATAAAGCCTCTTTTTAATCAATAAACCCAAGTGTTGCAAGAGGTTGTCTTTTGATGGGAGGATATCACTAGAAATAATATAAACCCAATAAAGGAGAGTATTTGTAGCTCAGAGTTGAAATGAGGGGTCTTTGATGCTCTCTGAGCTTGGTTGTTTTCTTGCAGACGTTTCATAACCGAAATTGGTAACACCATCAGTGCTGGGTAATGAAATGTCTGCAATAAAGCAAGCTCAGAGAGCATAACGGACTCTTCAGGAACATGATCATTTATTGCTTATTTTTAGGAGAATGGATTTGAGGCATTCATGCCACTTGGGACTTAGAAGAGAAGTTGTCAGGAAGACAAATAGAGCCCTTTACAATAAGGACAAAAGGAGATTAAATTACAATACCACTCTTATTTATGGCTATGAAGCCCATAGGGGGAAGAGTTCCCATCAGTGGTGGGATTCAAATTGTTTGATCACCTGTTCATAGGCATGGCTTGGTGGATGCGTTTTGCATGCACACGCGCACTTTGCACATGCGTGCAGCAAACACACGCTTTGCACACATAGAGGCTTTCCTACTGATCTTCTCCTGCATTCCTGCAGTCTCCCTGTATCTTCAACAGCTGACATGCAGCAATCTGCTGTGCCATGCGATGCAGCTGAGCTTCAAAAGCAGGAAATAAAGGTCAGTATGGAGCCAGGGTGGGTGTGTGGGCCCAGCAGCTGATCGTCAAAGTGAACCAGTTCTCTCCCAGATGATCTTTGGAGCTACCTGTTTAGCCGAGCCAGGTCAAATCGGGAGAATACCACCCCTGGTTCTCACCAATACGAAAAGGGGACACTGATAAACTGCAAAGATCTTCAGCCCTTTAGAGAAAGAGCACATTTGGGGCAATTTCAGATATATCACTGCTTGACCAGCAGCAGATCCAATCCTGCTTGGTTGAAATCAACCCTTGTATCGTTCCTCCATCATAGACTGAATCTGTGGAGGAGGATGAGCTGGACCTAGACAGAAATCGAGGGAGTGGCTTTGTTGGCTTTGGAGGAATGTGGGGAGGAGCAGGCTGAGGCATCCCAGGGCCTCTCAGGATTGGGACAGTTTGTTAGCAGGTAGGAACAGGAGCAGAATGACTGAGAGAACAAGCAGTGGACAGGAGGAGCAAAAGAGATCAGGCAATGAGCAAGGAATCTTGATCCCTGAGCATGAAGAATGGAGAGAAGGTGAGAACAACACAGGCCAACCCAACAACTTGGGAGGAGAGTGCCCCACCCATCTTCACAAGGCACACCTGGGGACACCTGAGATCTGTAGGAGACAATGGTCGGGAGGGGTGTTTGCTGGGAACAAATGCTGAATTTGTGGAGTTGGGTGTGTTGGTGCAGACATTTGGAGTTTGCAGGACTGCTTGCTTTGTGGACTCAGTGCCTTGTTCCTGACTTTGTGGGTTCATTGTTTGTTCCTTGGTTCATGGACTCCCTGTCTGTTCTTTCTTCTGTGGGCTCCTTTCCCTGTTCCTTTGCTTTGTTGGACGGTACAGGCAGAGGCTGCCGTGTGTGTGTTTCCAACTCACCTCCTGCAATCCTACACTCTCCCTGTTGCTTCAGCAGCTGATGCATGGCAATCTGCTGTGCCACAGAAAGCAGCCGCACTTCAAAAGCAGGGAATAAAAGTTAATATGGGATCCGGGGTGGGCAGATGGGCCCATCAATAGAGCATTGGAGAGAACCGGTTTGGTCTATGCTGTTCATTGATGCTACCAGCTCAGCAGAACCAGCAGTTCTGGAACCAGGAATACCACTAATGGTCTAGAGAAAAGAAGAGTTAGGGGCAACATGATAGCAGTATTACAGTATCTGAGGAGCCACCACAAAGAAGAAGGGGGTCAAATTGTTCTCCAAAGCACCAGAGGGCAGGACAGGAAACAAATATTTGGAAACTAACAGAAGACAGAAGCAACCTGGAATTAAGGAGAAACTTCCTAACAGTGAGGACAATTAACCAGTGGAACAGCTTGCTATCAGAGGTTCTGGGTGCTTCATCACTGGAGGTTTTTAAGAAGAGATTAGACAGTCATTTATCTGAAATAGTATAGGTTCTCCTGCTTGAGCGTGGGGCTGAACTAGAAGATCTCCAAGGTCCCTTCTATTCTATTCTATTCTATTCTATTCTATTCTATTCTATTCTATTCTATTCTGATGATGTTAACTAGTTTGGGTCATGGAAACCTCTTCAAGAAAACAATCAAGTTCAGAGAGCCCCAAGGATTCCTCATTTCAACCCTGAGCTGCAAATCTTCCCCCTTATTGGTTAACACAGCATTTTCACCCAGCTTGTAGCCTTCAACAGGCACCTGACTCTCTAAAGAAACCTAAATGAGAAGGAATCTGGATCCCTTCCAGCAAAGAAGTTTTCATCATCCTTAAAAGAAATCAACAAAAATGGATGGTATTTCAGTCTCAGTGAAAATAAACACACTTGAAGCCAGAATTAGTCAAGCTTAAAGCAGACCTAAAGAAAAGTTAAGGCATGCCTAATTAAGTTCAGTGTGCATTCTAAGCATGACTGAGCCCTATCATGATGCAGAGAGGAGAAAAGGCATTTTAGTGGAAGTAGGTAATAGGTATCTAAAGGAGATGGAGCAAACATGCTCCCTTTCTCTAAATTAGGAAAGTTATAAATTGTGCTTTACATGCTATTAAAAATCAAAATATATGTACTTGCATTTTGGCAAAACTGTTCAATTCTAATTAAGAAGGAATGGCTTCTAGTCAAATATTATGTTCTATTCAAATTTCAATTTCCTGGTATCATTAACGTGCAGCTTCATATCCTGTGTTCCAGAAGGTATATATCTCTCTCATGTGGGAAGAATTAATAACTGTTGTTGTTTTTTTCCAATGTGGCATATGATTTAAAAAAAATGAAATGAAACATCCTTAGCAATACCTTGCAGAAGGATATACAACTCAGAAAGTAATTTTCCTGTAGTTCTAATTTTGATGATCTAGTTCTCACCTGACAGATGTATTAAAGTGCCATTAAAATGAATATTTGAGGTGCAAATAAGATGCATTTGGAAAGTCACAGAGAGACACATATTTGAGATAAGATATTTTCAAAAATTGAAAGTTGTAGATGCTATATTGTATATGGAATTTAATTTTGGGGGGGATGCTGCAGTATATATCTGATCATCATTTTTATGCAGAATTTGTATTAATCTAACTTTCCCCCAGATTAAAGATACCAATGTTCAATTTAGACTTGACATCTCATCTTAATCTCTTAAAGATAGGTTGATGCTCTTCTTGGGCTAAATTGATGCCCTTCCTACTGTATTTCTACAAGAAATTTTGACTTTTTGGTTAAGATTTTTGCCCCTATGGTGAATAGATTATTGAAATATTGAAATAAATTTCCTTCCTTCCTTCCTTCCTTCCTTCCTTCCTTCCTTCCTTCCTTCCTTCCTTCCTTCCTTCCTTCCTTTCTTTCTTTCTTTTTTCTTCTCTCTCTCTTTCTCTCTTTCTTTCTATCTTATATATGTATAAGATAGACTCTGAGTTGCTAATAAATCTTTGAGAAAATAGAAACAAGGTAAAACACATCTCATGCTTAAAAACAACAAAGAAATAACATAAGACATGTAAAGTAGAAGCTGAGAATAATCAAATATCATGCAATCAATATAACTATTTATCCTAGTGCACAGTCAGAATGGATAAGCCACATTAAAGCAATTTCACGGTCAGTAGTATCAATTTTACTCAGATTCCATATTTTCAGAGATTCATCACTCCATTACTCTAAACAGAGATAAATTCTGATACGTCATATGCAAAGTGTACAGCTTGCTGATATATAGGTATAGATATAAAGTAAATATAGATATAGATAATATACAATAGATGAGATAGATACTGTACATTATCTCCTGTTGGGTTGTGTTAAATATTGGTCTTTCCCTACATTTGATTTGACAACTATTATAAATGAAAATATGGAAGTAAAAAGGCATTGCTTAGGGTTAGAAAAATGATATTGCTTTGGAAACAAATGAGTATCTGTTTCAGATCGACAGACAACTCACATAGGAGAAAGGAGTTATGAGTAATGACTCTTAATGACTCTCTGGCTACTCTCCTAACAAGCTTATTTAGATTAGGTGAGAAAGGAAACTACCTAGACAACATATATGGAATCAGGGAAGACAGGACAGCAATGTTCCAATATTTGAAGGGCTGCCAAAGAGAAGAAGGGGTCAAGCTATTTTCCAAAGCACCTGAAGGCCAAACAAACAATAATGGATGGAAACTGAAGGAGAGATTCATCCTAGAAAGAAGGAGGAATTTTCTGACAGTGAGAGCAATCAACCCATGGAACAGAAGTTGCCTTCAGAAATTGTGGGAGCTTCACCACTGGAGGCTTTCAAGAAGAGATTGGACTGCCATCTGTCAGAAATGGTATAAGGATTCCTGTTTGGGCAGGGGGTTAGACTACAAGATCCCTTTGAATTCTGTTATTCTGAGCTCCCCTGAGCAACTTGCACAGAAGAAGAAACTGCTTGGATAAGCAGAAAAACATTTGAAACCAAAAAGAAAGGAAGTTCAATTGCCATGATTCAACTTTTAGATAACTTCACAGGAATAGTGGCATACATTTTCTCCAATTGTACATATAGAAGTAGTCCATCTTTAATATTCACCCACTTAACATATTATTTCAGCTATCTTTGTCCATTCTGAATCATTCCACTTTGCCTTGACATTTCCATGCTGTCTTGCAGTTGGAAGGATTTAGCAACAGCAATAGCACTTAGACTTATATACCACTTTACAGTGATTTACAGCCCTTTCTAAGCAGTTTATACAGAGTCAGCCAATTTCCCCCAATAATCTTGGTCCTCATTTTACCCATCTCAGAAGGATGGAAGACTGAATCAACCTTGAGCATGGCGAGATCTGAACTGCCAAATTGCAGGCAGCCAGCAGTCACAGAAGAAGACTGCAGTATTACACTCTAACCACTGCACACACCGTGTATATTCTTGATTCTGGAGAAGCTTCCTTCCCTTCAATCATTTATCTCATTCACCCATTTTTTTTCCTTCCCTTTCAGGAATCTGAGTTCTGAATATCATTTCTATTTATTTGCTTCCTGTATCAAGACAGAGCCATGGACTACAGCAAGGAGGAAAAAAACAAATGAGAACAAATTCAATTAGAGAGCTGTAATACTCAGAAGGGAGAACAAGTAAGTCTTAATAAAAAAAAAATTCCAAAGAGACAGAGACAGGAAATATTCTTTTTCATTTAAGTTTGTATCCTGACCAATTTTCTTTTCCCAAAGCATGAATCAAACATTTCTAAAAGACAACATGACATAAAAAGAAGCTGTGTTGATACATTGCATCCATCAAGAAAACTGATCAAACACCAATATGTATATAACATTGGGAACATATGACGGAATCCTTAAAGTTTGCCATGATTGTGACTTAACATCACCAAGAAAATGCAAAGAAAACTATTAATCATGGCAGAAAAGAAGATGATGTTGACATTTAGTGATACCACAGTAAATAAAGTTTTGTACTCAAGAAATTCCTTCCAGGCAAAATTTAGAGACAGATGACAGAGAGGGAGAGACAGATTATTATATAAAAATAACCCACGCATAAATAAACCGCTGTAATGCTCATTGAGTAATAATGTAAGATTATTCTCAGTTTTGTGAGAAGCTTTGCTTCTAATTTCTATTTAAGGTTGATCATAAATGGAATCTCAGAAAAAGGAACTTCCCAGGATGAAATAAGGATATGATTTTTATTAAGTACTCCCAATTTATTTCTCATTTTATGCAATAAGTGTCTTTTTTTAAAAAAAAGTTTGATTTTGTATTTTGTCTTTTAAATCATTCTGCAACTGACTGTAGGTTTCTGGAAACCCAAGTAAGATTATAATTCTAATAAAGAATTTTAGCCTCCAGTCCCCTAATCATCTTTGTTGATCTTTTCTGAGTCTTTCTACAGTCTCAACATCTTTTTTTATATCATGTTGACCAAAACTGGAGGCATAACTTATGATAGAATTAAGATGAAACAATTCATGTATTTATAATTTTAAATTACTTTGATAGTACTTCAATCATTCGGATCATTAAGAAAGGAGTTACTTTTGCAATTCAATTATATTTTACTCCCTCTCTTTCTTACTCAATACCTTTCCTTCTGTCAGTGTCAAACATAATGGGAAGGCCTTTGTTAAGAATGGAAGAGATTTACTTTTATCTTCATAAAAGCTTTGAAGTTCAGATTTTTTTTTCTCTTTTCCTTCTTGAACTAGGAAGCATAATGAATTACATGAGAAGTATGTATGATTAATGATGTATTAAAGATTTCTTTTGCTTTTTTCCCCCCTTTCCAAATATTTCATGATGATTATAATTGATACTGGAAATTTAATTTCTCCCTAAAAATTTGACTGACCTTTAAGAACATTTGAATTTCCAACTCACCATTTTTAACTTTTGCAAATTTGTCAACTTCACTCTATGGAATGAGGGAAGTTTCTTCAAAGAATTTCATGCACATCCACAAATATATGATTTGGCATACATTTCCCCCCAATATCTGTTTGCATTTGTAAATTATTTCCAACATATTCTATTTTTTCTAAAAGTTTCCTCTCTAACATAATGGATTTTATATTAGGTTCTTAAATATATGTAATACTTGATCTCATGCCCCTGTTGGAGTCTAAATCCAAGGAGGAAGCCAGACAGCTGACAGGGATTGGGAGTGTGGCTTTGTTGGCTATGGAGGAGGCTGGGGAAGGGCAAAGTCCGGTGAGGCAGAGAAGGGGAGAGATAGAACAAGGGAGAGGGAATTCAGAGGAAGATCCAGACCCACCCCCTCTTCATCCTAGGGCATTCAGGGAGGAACAGAGAAGAGAGTAATGTGGGTTGCATGGCTTACGAGGGAGGAGAGGACCTTGATGCCCTTCATTAGCCACAACTGGGAAGACTGTTGATAAGAAAGGCAGGCTGTGTGCAGCAGGCTGCTAGGAGCAAACATGACTTTATCCTGTGTTGTCATGGCTTATCTGTGCTCCTGGCATCTTCCCAACCATGTTGAGTTTTGCCATGCCTTCAAGCCTGAAATTCTTGCTTCTGCCTTGCCAAACTAATTTTCAGTTTGGCTTGTTTGGACTCTAAGTTACAGTTTATGTTGCTCGTGTTTTGGATTTAATTTTCTGCATTCAAAGACTGTCCCTGGGAAAGTTTTCCTCCAGCCCAGAAGGTAACCAGGACATTGGGAGCAAAGTTGGAGCTAATAAAGGGACTCTTATTGATTATCTGACTATGTTACCTTTGTGCCATGCCCCAGGTCATCACACTTGATGTACATAAAACAGGCGTAGGAATGTTTTATGAGTTGATGCAACCACAATTGAGCCCAGTATTGAGCCCAGTACTGTTTTTACTAAGCAAAACAGTTGTTAAGTGAGTTTTGCTCCATTTTATGACCATTCATGTTACAGTTGTTAAAAGAATCACTGGTGTTAGGTTAGTAATGCTATTGTTAAGTGAATCTGGCTTCCTCATTGACTTTGCTTGTCAGAAGGTCACAAACTCTGATCATTGACTCCAGAACACTAAAATCCTAGTAAATGCATATTGCCAACCTCCTTGATTTTGTTCATGTGACCATGGGGATAATGCAATGGTCATAAGTGTGAAAAACGGTCATCAGTCACTTATTTTTAGTGCCATGATAACTTCAAACAGCCACTAAACTAACTGTTGTAAGTTGAGGACTACTTGTTTCTACATGTTCAAACTAATATTCCCCTAACATACAAGTAGTTATTGTTAGCAAACTGCCAGGTGTTGTGGCCTGTCAGCTGGCGGCCCATTGAGCAGCTGAATCAGAGGAGGAAGACGAGGTGTGGGAGTCAGGGCCAGCATCCAGGCAACCTGAGAGCTCCAAGGGGGAAGAGGGACTGGAGGTGGCAGAGAGAGAGAGACAGAGAGACAGAGAGAGAGAGAGAGAGAGACAGACAGACAGACAGACAGAGGTGGAGCCTGGGCCATCTGTCAGCCCTCATATGGAGAGTCAACAGCTCCCAGGTCTGGAGGTGGCTGATGAGGAAGAGGAGGAACATCTGGGTCCAATACCTGATGTGCAGATGCGCAGAAGGCAGAGGAGAGGAGAGCAGTGGAAATCTATGGGCCAGACCTTGGGATAGAAGAGCCATTGCTGCTAGTTAAGGCCCAATCCTAGCTCTGGGGATAAAGGGCAGGGGGTGGAGATGAATAGTTGTGGCAGACAACTATTCATCTTCCAGCTGGATGGACTTGTTAGCTTGCAGTAAGAGATAAACTTTTTTTACTGGGGCTGCCGGCACTCCTAATGAAGGAATCTTGAGTTCATTTCAGAGGGTTTATCATGTTTAGGAAGCTGGGTCAGAATACCAGTTTTCATTTATAAAATGGTCAAAAATGATATGTTAAAACAATTTAACATTTAAAATGACAAACTACCCCTAAAACTAAATTCTTCTGGTATCTCTGGACACCTGCATAACTGGATAGAAGCCTTCCTGTCAAACAGACAACGAATGGTCAAAATTGGGAGAGTCCTATCAAATTCTGTACCTGTCAATAGTGGTGTCCCCCAAGGCAATATTCTAGGACCAACTCGCTTCATACTCTACATAAATGACCTCTGTGATCATATCAAGAGCAACTGCGTTCTCTTCGCTGATGATGTAAAGCTAT